>JAOEHY010036145.1:9855-43908 GCA_025447955.1 Psilopsiagon aurifrons
AGTCCTTGGCCAGACCAAAATGTACTAAGCAGTAACTAAAACATCGGTGTTATCAGCGCTGTTCTCAGGCCACAAGTCAAAACCACAGCACTGCACCAAATACTAAGAAGGAGAAAAATGACTGCTACTGCTGAACCCATGACACATATATACTATATATAACATATATAAATCACATATAACATGTATAACATACATAACATATATTATATTTAGCATATAGAGCATAAATTATATATGAGGGCCTAAGTGAGCCTTCCTTGAGCTCTTCCTGCTAGGCGGTATGGCTGCATAGCTCTTCCTGCTAGGCAGTATGGCTGCATAGCTGTGATCTCCCCTCGAACTGGGAAGCCTCTTCAGGTTAGAGATTCCTTACCTGCGACTGCAAGAATCTTTCTTACTCGAGATGGAGAGACCTCTTATTGGCAACATATCCTCAGTAAATTGCTGATAGCATGCTAAATCAATACTAGTGAAATCAATGTAGGTAATTGCTTTAGATATAAACCATTGTCCCAGTCTGAGACTAAGATTGGACCTAGTCACCTAAGCTCCATGAGGATTTTAGAAAACAAGGGGCACCCACTCTGAACCTTATGACTCGGTGGAAAAATCTCACCCTTTTGTGTCTTCAGCTCCATAAATCTTTCTGCCTTAATTATAACTCAATATTTTTTTCAATGTTTCATCCAGGTAGTGAGTAATAGATTGAACTTTGTCATCAAACTTTGTTAAGATGCACTTTTATAAATTCACCTTAAAACCACTTTTGCTGATACCTTTATGGTGATTCTCTGAGTGTCCTTAAATGACTCATCTGGAACAGTGATTCTATGGTGAGTTGAACTTGGCTGCCACCAGGTTCCCACCAAGCCATTCTATCACTCCTCCTCAACAGAACAGGGGGAGAAAATAGAGTGAAGTTCTTGGATTGAAAGGACAGGGGGGAGATCAGTCATCAGTTAACATAATGAGCAAAATAGACACACAAAAGCAAAGCAAAACAAAGGATTTGTTTATCACTGCTCATCAGCAGGCAGGTGTTCAGCCATCTCCAGGAAAGCAGGACACCATCACATGTAATGCTTACTTGTGAAGAAAAATATCATCACTCCAAATATTCCCCCTTCTTTCTTCTTCCCCAGCTTTATACGCTGAACTTGACACCATATGGTATAGGATATCCCCTTGGTCAGTTGATGTCAGATGTCCTGGCTGTATCCCCTCCCAACAGCTTGTGCACCCCTAGCCTACTCTCTGGGGTGGTGGGGTGGTGTGTGGAGCAGAAAAGGCCTTGGCTCTGTGTAAGTACCACTCAGCAGTACCTAAAACATCTCTGAATTATCAGCACTGTTTTCATCACAAATCCAAACCATAACCCCATACCATGAAGAAAATTAACTCTATCTCAGCCAAAAGCAGCACAACATACCAGTCAAACATGATGACCTTCTGTTCTTTTGAACACTTGCATGACTTTACAGCAATGTCATATAAATTTAATTAACAACTTTCCTGCAAGATGTATGGAAGAAATACAGTAATGGGTATCTGTTTTTCAAGAAAAAAAACCCTGAAAACCATAAACAAGAACATCAATTCACATGTTACCTCTGATACATTCCACTTCTGATGATATACTTGGTTGACTTGTATAGTGCCTGGTTTTCAAGGCCAATCTTCAGTGAAGGCAGCTATATTTGAGGGAAAGATGAAAGTATCAAAATAATTTGTCGCTAATTTTTCCTCTTTTTCAAATTCCCTTGCTGATCACAGGGAGATTAATATTCAGTTTCAGATCCAATAAACTATTCAGTTTGGCTCAGCTCTAGAAAATAAATGAATTAAAGTACTTCTCATCCAGCTGAGAGCAATACATACAAAATTAACTTCAGAAGTCATCTGTTTCCCAGATATCAACGACTGTAGGAGTATGCCAGAAACATGTAAATCATTTCATTCTGAAACTGTGATCTCAGTAACTCCTTTGGAACTCTCCTCTATTGGTCCAGGGCTTTCTCAGATTTGAAAGTAAGAGCTGTTCTTACCTTTGCTTATTACAAAAAATGTACAATAAAGCACTTAATTTAGAGATTGAAATATTTAAAAGCTGTGAAATCAAAGCAAGGAAACAAGCAAACAAAAAAAACCCCAAAACCCAGCAGGTGAACAAATTAATAGAAAGAGCCAAAAGCCTGAGACAACACTTATCTCTCCTTCTAGAAGAGGATATATGAAAAGACATCATGTCTAAAATGATATTTGATTTAATAGGAACAAGATAATTACAATTGAAAAATGAACTTCTGGATGAAAAAAAAAAAGGCTGGAAAATAAATCTTATTCTTCCCACTGTGTTTCTATAGTCTGCAAGTATTACTTCTCCTCTTTCGGACATAAATTTGCTCTTTCTCTTCTGATCTGATTTTTCTGTTGCCGATTGACTAATTACTGTCTTTCTTCACCCATCTGTCCCTAACCTCTAGTCCAAAAAGCCCTCAGCAAATCATGTTCAATTGTGTCTGTTGAAACAGCAATCTCCTTGTTCTTCCTTGTTTCCTGAGGATTTAGCCCAATGAAATGTGTGTTAGCAAAGATTATACATAATGAGTTTCCCTTCAGTTGCTCAATTACAGTATGTGTAACAACACTATACGTTTGGTCTATGCAACACCTTTGAACAAACTGCATACTTTTATTATTTGTCATACTTTGGGGTTTATGTATTTTGGTGCATCTATTTTTTTACTTATCCCCAATTATCAACCGTATTATCTAGCATCTTCAATAGAAACAATTGTATTAAGGGTTCTGTTTTGTGACCTTGAAACAGAAGCAATTTGAAGTCTTGCAGCATTATAAAAGCGTTCTATTTTTTACATTCTCCGTTGGGATCCTTTGTTTCAGTAATATTCCCCAGTAACTTACTGTGTTGTGAGTGATTTTCTTCTGGTTATCACTGATCACTGAAGAAGCATTCTCTCCTGACCCTTATAACACTAGCTCTCAAATTGATTTATGAAGCTTTAGTGGATGTATACCTTGTTACCCCTTGGCCTCCTTGTGGAAATTGGTAGGAGTGCTGTGCTCTGTGTACAAATGCTGCAGTGACCTAGTTATATGGAACAGTGCAACTTTGGTACAGCATGGTTTAGGTGGGGTTTTTTTGAAACAACCTTTAAGTTACAAGGTTATAGTAAAATGCAAAGTGTTTATTTACAGCATCTGATAAAAAAAGTGTAGTTAGAGATGCTAAGAAAAGACAAGTGAAGGAAAATCAATTCTTAATTTACACTAACATGAAATATAAAAGATCTGTTTGCCTGCTCAGTACCTCACATTTCGAGCTGCATTTGTCAAGGAGAATCACATCTTTACAGGTCCACCTGGCTTTAAAAGTCAGTTTTGTTCCTTGAGTCCTATCAGTATCGAATTCAGATTCAAATCTTTTCCTCCATCTTGGCCTTCATCTACCTGTCCCAGTTCAACCTGCAGTCTGTTGTGCTATTTCCACACAAATTGACAGCTGTGAAAAGTCCTAAAGAGAGAAAGAAAAATTCCTGCTCACTGGGGAATGCTCCAGAAATCCTGTTTTTATTTTTCTGGGGAAAAAGAAGTTTAAAAAAAGGTTATACCATACCATATTATGAGAGTGTTCATTGTTTTTGGCTTGTTTTTTTTTTTTTTTTTTTTCCAGGGAAAGTGGAGAAAGCATTTACCACAAGAGGCAATGAGTTCAGGCATAAGCTCTCCACCTGCAAAAATAATCCTTACTACTAGTATTTATAATGGTAGATTGGCTGTCTATGGAAAATCATCTTTTCATATTGTCCTAGTATGTAAACTGGAGCGGGAATCACCTGGTAGGCACAGATCAGTGCTCTGGTCAGGCTGGGTATTTGTCAGTGGGTGGTGAGGAATTGTATTGTGCATCACTAGTGTTGCCTTTTTTGCTTTCCTTTTTAGTTTTATATTCTTCCCCTTTGTTATTTCCCTTACCAATATTATTATTATCAGTAGTAGAAGTTTTATATTATACCTTAGTTACTTTACCGGCTTTATCCCAATCAATGGAATTTACATTCTTTCAATCCTCTTCCCCATCCTGCTGGGAGCAGGGGGGTGGAAGAAAGGACAGAGTGAGAGAGAGGCTGCGTGGTTCTGAGTTACTGGCTGGGCTTAGACCATGACTCACATGTTCCTGGATTTACTACTGCATGAAAGGTCTAGTAGTGGACTTAGGACCTTGACTCAGTGTCATGGACTTCAGTTTGGAAGTAAATTGTTTTGAGGATTTATCCTCATGATAATATAAATTCCAGACTATACAGGAATGGTGTAGATGTGGTAAGCTAATATAGTCTCTCCCTCCATTTGGTAAAGCAGACTGTACAGGCCACTGGATTGATATTTTCACATTTTTTAGCTGCTGTAAAGATGCCCACAACAAGTTGTGATGATCCAATTATAAAAATGGCCAAACTGTGTTCTTCTTTCCTTTTTCTGCAGAATGATTTTTTTTTTTTTTTTTTGATTTTGGATCTTTTGTGGGTAGAGTTTTTGTTTGTTGTTGCTTTTTTTGTGGTTGGTTGGTTGGTTGGTCGGCTGGTTGGTTGGTTGGTTGGTTGGCTGGTTGGTTGGTTGGTTGGTTGGCTGGTTGGTTGGTTGGTTGGTTGGTTGTTCTTACTGCTTTTAAAACAAGTTGTTGAACAAATGTTTTGCCTTAACCCAGGAAGAAGTAACCACTGTTTTAAAAACAGAGAAAAAGTCAGCCCCCATCCCTGAAAAAAGCCTAACAAAACCCACACAACAAAAGCCAACCCAAAACCCAGAATAAAAACACAAACAACTTTAAATGAAGACAAAACCAAACCATAAGCAGCTGCCTAGACTGTAGATAATTGCCAATTTCTCTCACTTATAGAACAAACTTTTTTGAGCAGAATCCTATTTTTTATCCATATGTGTTTCCGCAGTTCCTAGAACAAATCATACTGATGACAACAAGTCTTCATGAGAATTAGAAGCACTATAAGAATAACATATTGGACTGAACTGTAGAGGAGAAAAGAGGAAACCATAAAATACAGTTTTTGCACCTTTTCTTCTGTACTTAAATTTCGGAGTACTTCTTTCTTCCCTATCTGTAATATAAACCTTAAAGTTGGTGTAAAATTTCTGAGCAGAATGAGACACCAAGTCCCCTTCTATATTATTAATAATTAAAAAATAGGTGGATGATCAACACCCTTTAATGTCGATATCTCTGAAAATTAACCTATATATTTATTTTTTGTAGGCTTTTAAAGGACTTAGTTCATAAAAAGTCTTACTGAATCAGTAAACTAAATTATGATCTTATCCACATAGCAGATGACTACACTGACATCAGATGGCATATATCTTTTTAACACAGAAGATCATAATTTCCCTAAGAAGCTGATGGAGCTACACCACATTTATGCCAAGGAGCTCATTCAGAATTATTTCTCTGAAGGCCATAATAGGTTTATCTTTCTTTAGGCTTTTATAATCAAGTGTAACAAGTCACTGACAGAACACGTAAACCTTGAGTACCCTGAAAACCTTTGTTCACCAGTCTGTACAGCTCTTCTCTTGCAGAAAAAAAAAAAATAAAAAAAAAATATATATATATATATATATATATAATGATATGGTGTATAGGAATAAGTATATGAAAATAAACTGGAATTAGTACTATTGAAAACAGGGTTTCCAATCCATTTCCATTTTTAAAAGGTGCAAGAACACATTTTGACTTCTTTTTTTTTTTATTGTAGTCATTATGGCAGAAATGAGTCATGCTTAAAGAAACTCAAAAAAGAATACTATGTAATGTCTTTTTTTGTTGTTGTTTATTTGGGTTTTATTTTAAGAATACAGGGAAAAAAATGTTATTGCGATACATGTCATTTTCTTCTTGTGCATAAAATCTAAGACTACAGAGCACTGATGGCATCATTACTGATTACTACTAACATTTCAGTTGTTTATAACTTTGATAGTCATAAGCCATTCCAGCTGTCATTGCCTGTGCTTACTGACTATCTGATGGAATTCCTTCTGAAGAGTAATAGAGGGTTTAGAATAGATTCAGTTTCGGCTGTTGTTGAAAAGATACATTTTCATATCATTCTGTTAGTGTTTGTATAGTAACGCATTGACAAAAAATAAATGTATCTATAATGAATCAGCACAGTGTATCCTGGAATTTCTTAATTTCTAATAATGTCCTGAAAAATAGAATTTATGTGGGCTTTTAAGTAAGTATGTAGGAAATATTTGATTTAGATGCATGAATGTGCCTGTCTAGTTATATATGCTGGGCTGGAATAATACCCTTATACCCCCAGATAAACTGGATATCTGGATGCTATCAAGTTTTCAATCTCAAGGTAAAGCCTGTATAAGCAGTCTTTATGAGGAAAATTGCTGTCTATTTTTAATTCTGGTGCAAAGAACTTTCTTGTAGTCAATACTTGTCTACTCTTACAGACAGCTGGTCCTTTGTGTAAAACCTAAGTGTAAAACTTAGGTCATAGATCCAGAACTGATCTCAGTAGAAATACTCTGAGGATAAAAAAATTATTTCCTTTGAAGTGTCTCTGTGCTTCTTTGCCTTTTTGATCTGCAGAAGTTTAACCTGTTTTGACTGTTACTCAATAAAGTAACCATTAAATGAATAAATAAATTTCTTAACATTTCTTTTTTTTTTTTTTTCCAAACACTAGTAGAATACAAGTACGTATTTGTAAGAAAAATACAGTCTTTTTTTCCAAGTACACTAGCTCCTTCAGGGCAAAAGATCATTCAGAAGTGCTTTTAAATACTTAGCCTATTTTGTGTCTTATTTTTGATATAGTTATTGATGTGTTTTACCAGTACACACACAAAAAGTAATCACAAGCATAGGCTTTCAAAATAACATTAAAGGATAAATGGCAGAATGACAAAAAGATTAATGACAAAAAGATTTTATTTTGCAATAATCAACTGAACTATACACTTGATAGTAGGCTGTAGGGAGTAGCAGAAAGCAATACACACACACACACACACACAGACAAAAGAACTCCAACCAAACAAATAATTGGTTTAGTTTGACTTCCCAGTCTTCTAAAATTATTCCGTCACAATTTCTTTGTTCAGGAAGGAAACATCCATCTACATCCTGCCACTCCATCCTGGGCCATATCTTTTGTGTTGTTATGAAATGTCAATCTGGCAAGTTCTCACACAGATCTTAAAACATTACAGACATTAAAGACTTGAAAATTTTATGTGTAGTCATATATGCACGTGGTGCATGTGTGTGTGGGTATATGCACATGTACATACACCCAGACCAATGCTATGCCATGTGACTAGAGTCAAACCATTTTGCTTTGTCTCAGAGCAAAACAACAAATACTGTCCCTCTTTTATTTAGCAGTATTGACATAATGCATTGTACTGCATTATTTTCCTAAGGAGGCTCATTGAATTTAATGGAACTGTTTGTATACTAACTGCCTCTGTGAGCAGAGATAGAGAAAATTCCTTAAACTGTTTCTGAATTCAGAACTGGTGAAAGTCTATGCCAGAAATAGATTAATTTCCATCAATATGTTTAACAGAATTTTTTTCTGAGTCCTTTCAGTAAAGGATTCAAAATGATTTCACACCAATAATGAAACTTCCTATTAACAAGAGAACTCAACCATTAAAGTCAGCACTATCTTTATTTTATTCTTTTGTTTTGAAAGAAATTTCATGTTATCCAGTTTACACAGGTTTAAATGACATCAAAGACAATGCCAAAGCCAGTGAGCATAAGAGAGGAAGTCACTTTAAAAAAATGAAATAGCATTTCTGTTTTCAGAAGCCTGGAGGGAAACATCTTATTACAAACACAAAGAAAAAGGCAGTGAAGGAAAGCCAGTGCCTGGGAGGAGTGTCTTGCTAATAAACATTTATTTGTTTTGTGACCAAACTGAATTCTGACTTTGAAAGAAGGGCAGTAAAGAGAGAGATAAACGCGTAGAAAAGTGATATGGTATGGATTGTTCTTTCAAAGTGTAATGATCTCTGCTTTCATCCAGATGCTGAACTGAATTTGCTACATACTCAACTGTATATCATGTCCATCACGTCCACATGTATCAAAACTCAAGGTGCCTGCTCCTTTGTCTTTCAGACAGAAAAGTAACTCACATCAGATAATATATTAAACTTAACATATGCATATACATACCAGCTATTACAAAAGTTTATGTAGAAATATGACAAGTTAGATCAAAAACATATTACTGTTTGTTTGGTTTTTTTTTTTAACTAGCAATATTCTAGGTTATTTTGCCACTTCGTATGTGTTACAGAAATTATACATGCCGAGCACCATAGCAGGGTTCAAAGCTAGGTTTCCACTGAATAGATAAGTCAAAAGATGGATTCTTCTATAAAAGTACTTTTTTTGTTAATAGCACTACAGCTCAAGCTGTATGTCTTTGAAGAAGGATCCTGAACAAATAAATGCCTAAGCAATTATAACCTTACAATCTATGTTCCACACTCTTGATATGAAGTTCGGACCAATAGTAGTATTAGGGTCTGAGATCTTCCCCTTCTTCATTAGGTCCTTTTATTGTCTCTAGGTAAGCCATTTCTTATCTCTAAGATTGTAGCTTCTCCTAATGATTTCAGCTTCCTTAGCTTCTGGCTTGAACCAGCTCTAGTGCCTTCTTTTATTTAACTAGTTAAAAGTTCAACATATACAGGTGCAAGTTTACAGCTTGAGGCCTAAGACTTCAGCAATTAAGCTCCAAATACTTAGCAACTTCTGCTAAATATGTTGCATATTAGTCAACTATGTTTTGATTAGTCAGACCAAAAAAATTTCTCTTTATTGTATACAAATATGCAATGTACCAATAGAAAGAAACACAAATAATACTTCATTTAATTTATTAAGTTGTTAATGTCTTGACTAGGACCTAACTATAAATCTTTGGACTGAGATCAGTCAATTCGGTCATCTGAGAAAGAACTTTACTGCATATCCAAATCATTCCTTAAACTGGATACATGGGTTTCTCCACAAAACTGAACACAGTTTGTGAACATATAAGAAATCCTCAAAGCCCTTTAAACTTTGTGATTTATATTGGTTTTGTCCATTTTTCTTACGAAAAAGTTCTACTCCGTAAAAAACACGTTAAATGATGCATTGCTTGATTTAAAATAATGATAAAAAAAATAAAAATCATAGTTTACAAACCCAGCTATTTGTACTAATTAATCCACCAGGGAAAAGACCTTATCTCCTATACAGAAATAATGCATAATTTAATGAAAGTACAGGGCACTGGAGAGAAAGATTTTTATTTTTTCCTTTGTTTTGAGCACTTAGATTGTATATTGAATCTTGATGTTTAGTTTTAAAATAGGTTATCTTATTCGGGTAATGTTGTTTGTTTTTTTTTTGTTTTATCTGCAAAGAGATAAAAGAAATTACTGATGTGTTCTTGACATCAGTGGAGCACAGTAGAACATAATTTTATCCTATTAATAATTTTGACATGAACATATACAACACATTTAAATCAATGTCATTTAACAAACAGGATTATGATGGGAATTGATTAGGTAAGAATAGACAAGCTCAGAATTTTTCTGATCTGCACTTTGTTTTTCATGACTTTATTAGACATTCAACAAGAAGATGAGTGACTTTCATACAAATATTAGCTGCTCACATTTCACAGACAATTTTGACTGCCAAAGAGATTCCTTAGATGACCAGCTGTTATTCCACTGAATGCTTTGAAGATTAAACTAATTTAATTAGATTTAAACTTGGCTAGGGATGTGAAAGATAACAGGGACGTATTCTATGGTACATTGTGAAGAAAAGACAGACTAGGGACAACATAGGCCCCTTCCGGAAGCTATCAGGAGAGCTGGCTACCCTGGATTTGGAGAAGGCTGAGGTTATTACTTGACTTCTTTGTCTCAGTCTTCACCAGCAAATTCTCTGACCATGCCACCCAAGTCCTGGAAGGCCAGCACAGGGACTGTGAGAATGAAGACCCTGAGTCCATGCAGGTAAGGATCAGGCGCTAGATCATCTTAGGAACCTGAATGTACACAAGTCCGTGGGACTTGACAAAATCCATCTGCAGGTCCGAAGTAGCTGGCAAATGAAGTTACTAAGCCACTGTCCATCACATTTGAAAAATCATGGCATCAGGTGAAGTTCCTGATGACTGGACAAAGGGAAATATAACCCCCATTTTCAAGAAGGGGAAAATGTATGAGCCGGGAACTACACACCAGTCAGCCTCACCTCTGTGCCTGGCAAAATATTGAAGCAGATTCTTCTGGAAGGTATGGTAAAGTACATAAAAAACAGCAAGGTGCTTGGTGTTAGCCAGCATGGCTTCACTAAGGGGAAATCCTGCCAGACCAATCTGGTGGCCTTCTATGATGGGGCTATGGAACTGATGAGCAGGGGCAGAGCAGTTGATGTCATCTACTTGGACTTGTGTCAAGCGTTTGACACTGTCCCACATGACATCCTTGTCTCTAAGTTGGAATGACATCAATTTGATAGGTGGACCACTTGGTGGATAAAGAACTGATTGGATGGCTGCACGCAAAGAGTTGTGCTCAATGGTTCAATGTCCAGCTGGAGACCAGTAATGAGTGCTGTCCCTCAGGGATCAGTGTTTTGATCTGTCTTGTTTAACATCTTTGTTAGTGACATGGATAGTGGGTTTGAGTGCGTCCTCAGCAAGTTTGTCAGTGACAGCAAGCTGTGTGGTTCGGTTGATATGCTGGAGGAAAGTGATGCCATCCAGATGGACCTTGACATACTTGGTGAGGTGGGTTGATGCCAACCTGATGAAGTTTAGCCAAGCTAAATACAAGGTTCTACACCTGGGTGGGAGCAATCCCAGGCACAGCTGCAGGTTGAGTAGAGAAGAGATTCAGAGCAGCCCTGTGGAGAAGGACATGGTGGTGTTGGTTGATGAGAAAATGAACATGAGCCAGCAATGTGCCCTCACAGCTGAGAAAGCCAAGCGCATCCTGGACTGCATCAAAAGGAGCGTGACCAGCAGGTTAAAGGAGGTGATCCTGCCCCTTTACCCTGCTCTTGTGAGACCTCACTTGGAGTATTGTGTGCAGTTCTGGTGTCCTCAACATAAAAAAGACATGGAACTGTTGGTACAAGTCCAGAGGATGGCCGCAAGGATGATGAAGGGACTACAGCACCTCTTGTATGAAGATAGACTGAGAAAGTAGGGGCTGTTCAGGCTCGAGAAGAGGCAGTTGCATGGAGACCTCATAGCAGCCTTCCAGTATCTGAAGGGGCCTATAACAATTCTGGGGAGGGTGCTGTAGTGATAGTACAAGGGTAATGGGTTAAAACTTCCGCAGCGGAAGTTTAGATTAGATATAAGGAAAAGTTCTTTACTGTAAGAGTGGTGAGGCACTGGAATGGGTTGCCCACGGAAGTTGTGAATGCTCCAACATTTGCAGTGTTCAAGGCCGGGTTCGACAGAGCCTTGGGTGACATGGTTTAGTGGGAGGTGTCCCTGGCCATGTCAGGGGAGTTGGACCTAGATGATCTTAAGGTCCTTTCCAACCCTATCTATTCTATGATTCTATGACTCTGTGATTAAGTCAACATCATGTACTGGGTCATAGATGTAAGAGCTTTTTAGTCTGAGAAGAATATTTGGATAATTTTGACTGGAGAAGTTGTGGGTACTCTATCCCTGGAGGTATTCAAAGCCAGGTTGAATAGATCTTCATGTAACCTAGTCAACTGAAGATAAAAGTTAATAAAAAGAACAAACCAAAAAAAAAGCCATTGTACAAGAGAAAGAAAAATCCATTTTTCTGTATCTTTTTCCATATGACTCTAATGTTGCATGAAGAATTTTTTCCAGGAGTGTGAGTATTTTCAAGACGTGCTTCCAGCCAACCTTTTCAATATTTGCTTTAAGTACCTGGACTACAGTGCAGATACTTCTGTACTTTTACTTTCAAATTGTAGGACTCTAGGTAAATAAATAAGTAGATAAATATAGTGCAAAATAATCCACATTTTTTGCTTTAAAGTCACTCACTGAAGCAGATAAAAAATACAATTTTTTAGTAAGCAATCAAAAAGTAAGTACACATTTTTACTGAGGATATATTTATTGGCTAGAGTCTGGAGGATACATAGATTTTATAAAGGCTGTTTATACCACTGTCAATTTCTCTAAGCCACAGAACTAACTGATTTATCATAGCTGTGTCAGCATTCATCTACTTCCACTTTTCTAACAGTTAGAAAACAAATACATGGCTGAGTGAATCTTTATAACAAAAGTCAGAGTACATATATCTTGCAGCACTGGTGATTAATGTTCTCAGATTGACATTTACAACACCATTCTACATCTGCAAAAAATTTGAAATTTAGTAAAATAGGTGGATATCTGGCAGACTTGCATTTATGAACTAATAAATTTCTAAAGACCCACAGGCCTGGCCCTTTAATCCATTTGCTGCCTGGGAATATGTGCCATCTTCATGTGCACTTTCCTGACTTTGATCTTCCTTTCTGTGATGAAGGTTAGAAGATGAAAAAGAAGGAAAGACAAAGAAGAAAGAAAATCACCTTCCTTTTTTCCCCAGAATACTGTTATTCGGTTATATTAAATGTTGCTCCAGATCTGATTTAGCAGCATTCAAGGACAGAATAAGCCATGAAACAAAGAATTTGCAATGAAAATAAGAAATTTAAATAATAAACTGTTCATCTCTATGAAGAAAAGAAAATCAGACGTCAAACTGTACCTGGAAATATTATATGAAATTTTCAAGAACAATAACATTAAAATCTAGCTGGCTAATAGTCTAGAATTTGTGACACCCTTGTAGGAAATGCTATCCAGTCTCTGTTCTGAGAGAACCATTTGGCATATCAAGCTGACATCTGGCAGAAGCCACTGAAGCAGTAGGCAGGACTAAATTTTATTTTTAAAGTAGAAGAGTTCCAACAAAGTACTCAGAAAAGAAGCTTGAAAATGTCTTCTTTATCTTCACTGAGTGTCCCAAATATCAGGAGATTGACTTCTCTTTATTTGAATCTAAGACTTGACATGGACTGGAGAAATATTCCTGATAAACGTTTAAATGAAGGAAAAAATATTTAAACTCTTGTCAAGATTAACTTAAGATCCAGTCGTTTGTGTTTTTTGCATTGGGTGCTATGCTGCTATATTGGAAAAAAGAAGAGTTAGAACTGTAGGCATAGAGGTTTTTTAGGTTTTGGTGGGGTTTGTTTTGTTTTTTTTTTTTTTTTTTTTTTTTGTCCTGATATCTTAAGTATATTTCTATTGATATTTTGGCAATTTTCAAAGTATGTTTGATTTTTTTTTGTTTAATGTTTTCATTTAATGTTTTATATGTGTGTGTGCACGCATAAATAAGCCTGAGATTCAAAACCTACAATTTTGATACATTTTGTATTAAATTCATATACTGGCTATGTTATATTTTCAGTTCCTAAATGAACTTTTATTTTAAGGTTTATTATTAAACAGTCAACATTCCTGCTCAAGAGGGAGGCATTCAGTAGAAAGAAATATTTCTATTTCAATTTCTCTTTGTATTCTTCTAAACAGTAGCCTTGTGCCTCAAGTCTGTTGCAACTATATATGATAGGGTTCTCAAGGTTTTTTGCAGATATGAAAATTTATTTCTTACTTCATTTGCAGTGTCATATATAGTACAAAAATATACTGTCTCTTAATTTACTGAGTAAAGTTCAAGCTTTACTCAGGTCCAGTTGAGGGAGATGGCTGATGCCTTTGTAAGGTCATCCTAGATTACCTGGGAAAGATCACAGGAGGAATGATGGAAGACTGGAAGAAAGCAAAGGTAATTCTTACCTTCAATAAAGACAAAGAAAACACAGAAAACTTCAGTTGCTGAGAAGGAGATGAAGACAATAAACCTAGATGCCGTTACTGTTTTAGCTGCCAAGCTTCAAGGCAAAGCCAGGAAAGAAAAGTTCAACCAAAGACCCACTAAAAAAGCAGGGTTAATATGTTGGGTTCAGCTCTCTTCACCTCCATAACGGTCCATATCAATACAGTAAAAGGCATACAACAGATCTGCACACACTGGGAAGTTCCAACACATACATATATTTCAGGCACACAGTGTCACAGTTCACTGTGGCACTACATGGTACCCAGTAGAGATTCATATACAAGTGCTTTGCATCAGCATCGATGTAATTAATCTTAAAGAGGGCTCACCCTGAGCAGCGTCAGTACCACAGGTAAGGACCTTTCTCTTGGGCTGATGTGTATATACTAAGAAGCAGAAAATTATAATTCTAGAGCTTAGTTAATGTTCTAACTCACTCAGCAAAACCATATTTATCATTACTTGGAGACATTTCTGAGATTTCTCAAGTGAACAACTAGATAGATTTCTACCAGCAGTAACATTTTCCCTATTGAGATTTGGGTAGATTTTAATAAATTTGAAGGCATGTTATTCCACACCTTTAGTATAGAAGTAAATTTAACCCTTGCACAAAGGATCAAATACAGTCCAAATTACTTAAAAGCTGCACTTCTTTTGAGCACTAGTCCATTCTACATTTCTCATGGAGTAGGTAAAATTTTTCACAAGCTACTAAATGTGCCTTCACTACATTTAAAGAGATTGGTGATCCATTTGGAATTCAGAATGTGTGTTATAAGCTTAGAGTGCTATATATAGGTATGAAGGTGACATGCTATGCCCTGAGGCACAAATGCCCAGTGAGATCACTGTAAAAGGGACAGCGCATCTCTAATTTTATCTAACAACAAATAGAGACCACTTTACTTTTTTTAGATATAATCTTTAATAATCTTCAACAATTTTTTGAAAAGCAGACAAGGCAACCATACCAACTATAAAAATGATGCAAAGGTGACTTTGAGAACTTCATAAATTTTTCCCGCACTAGAAATAGTAAGAAACTTCATTTTTTGTCATTCCATTTTCAGTGCTCTTTCTTTTTGATACCTTTTCTTGAAAGAAGAGGAAGGGATGAATGTTAATAGTGTAACTACTGAATTAAGCAAAAGGAAAACCATGGTGTATTTGCATTTGTTTTGTCAAATATTTAATTTAAAATTTAAAAATGTAAACTACACAAATTTTATACTTCACATCACTGTCACCTTGGGTATAGGTTTGTCAATATTGTCTCCAGGGCAATCAGTATTTATTCTGAATATTGCATTCTGACTAGGTTAACAGTTGACTTTGCTATCAATAGCAACAGCATTTTATCTGCAAACAACGTGATGTGCTACCATTTACTGCCTCAACCCACCTATTTTTTCTAAATTTCTTGACCATTTTCTTCAGGGTTTCCATTACTATGTTAAATAAGATAGGTGAGAGTCAATCAATCATTTACTGTATTTTTACTGGGTGAAGTAAAATAAAGAGGGATCTAAAGAAGAAATTATGGGATTAGCCTTTTATTGTCATTGTGTTTATGCTATGTATAATCTTATCATGTAACCTTCCCACCTGCTTCTCCATGGATGTGTGATATTTAAGTAGAATTAGTAACTTTGACTACAAAATACAAAGTTGTATTTGAAACATATGAATTATGGCTAACACTATTGCAGTAGCTCCCACAAGTCAGTGTGTGCATTCTAGTTTCTAATAAGACAGCCTGCTCCATTTCATTCTACTACTGAAGTACATAGTGTGTAAATCCTTAAGTTACAGAGGATAAACTGTAGAAACACCAAAAGGGGAATCAAGACAAAATGCAAGTGCACATTTCTGCCTCCAAGGCTTAGTACTTGAGGAGATATGTAGACATCTTCCAATGTTTAAAAGCTGAAATGCTTTGTTTATCAAAAATGGAAAATATACCCTTGAAACTTTGTGGCATGTGATTATTATCTGAAGTTGCTTTTCAAATACGTTCAAAATAAAGGACTAACAAAAAATTTTGCTTGCAGATATTTAAATCTGATACTTTCCACTGCCCTTGAGGTGCCTGGAAGTATACTAGGCAATGTAAAAGATAATCTTTTAAAGAGATTGAAATTACTTTATTAAAAGTTAATGAAACATTTTTTAAAGTTTTATAACATATTTTAATCATTGTGCACTTGTGTATGACTTTATCGTATAAAATTTACTTGGGAAGTATTGTTTTGGAAAAAAACTTCCATACATCCAAAAATGATCTTATCATTTCCTTATTATGTAAATGAAAAAAAAAAAAAAAAAAAAAGTGAAACCAAAAAGAAAACCAATTTCATTCCTTAATTTTTTCTGCCTTTGTTATTTACTGCTACCAGTAAACACCAGAAAGTAACGACAGACCTGAGAAACAGAGAAAAGGGATATGAGAAAAATCAAGCTGCAAAGGCTCAACATGGGGAAAAACATGCTTGCTTTTATGAAGACATACACAAAAACAAAGGTTAGAAAGTTGGGGCAAAAATAATGAGCAAAGGGCTAAAGAGGTAGTCAGGAGTGGGAAAGTAGATAAGAATTTCAGAGAAAAACTCAGGGCAGCTGGGTGAAAAGAGAGATGTTTCAGTTGAGATAGGGTGTTTTGAAAGATTAGGAAAATGTAGGGTCTGAAACAGTCTTGCAAATGGATCTATTCATATGAAGTCAATTGTTGACTTTGGAGGTGGGTATTACTTATTTTATCAAAATATAAATTTTAATGATGTAATGTCATGCAAATTTATGCAATCAGTGTTGATTTCCTCTGTTACCAAATAGTGTTGTAGTTCTGTACTGTCACTTCTGTGACAGCTTTCTTTAAATAAATGTTGATACTTCATAAGCAGCATTTCATACACAGACCTCTGGCAGGTAGCATGTTATTGCTTCTGTCTTCACTGTCTGCTTTATGAAATATATATATGCACCCTAAGGTAGCATAACTTATTGTCCTTCTTGAATAAATAATTATTTCTATCTTTCTTAAATGAAACAGTAAACTTCATGATGAAATTCAGTGAGTTAAAATGTTAGGAGGAAGGAAACCAATAGGAAAACAGCTACCATCTTTATCTTTTCTTTTCAACACGTCCTTTTCAAAATCATCCTTCCTTGCAGTACATTTTCTCTTGAAAACTCCTGAAAGTTTTTGAGAGGCTTAGACGATCCCAATTCTTTATATTTTTATACAGTTCTTAACATTGATCATATCCAATCTTTGCTTGAAATTTTCTTCTGTCATCCTATAAGAAAGTGCTGATATGAAACTGAAAAACCTGAAGAAAGCTTTTAGTCCTCAGTAATCAATCAGGTTTATTTCCAAGCAAAGGTTTGCATTTGTTTTTATTAAAACGAGTGACAAAATTCAAAGTATTTTAAACTTTTCTTATTACTTTTTCTAATTTTAATCTGTGTAACAATTATGTGGTCTGTCTAATAAATGTTTACTCACAGCTGCTAATCTGGTTGTGAAGGTCACACTCTAGATACTTTGGGCTGAGCTCAGTTGCCCACAGCTCTAAAGTGCCTTTTTAAATCCTCCATGACATCCTGGTTCAGACTCCTGGTTCCCCTCCATAATGGTACGGATTTACAGTCCTTACATCCTCCATCATGCCTGTCAACACCACAGTGTTGTCATGGTTGTCCCAGAAAAAATGCCAGTGACATTTTCATCAGCCTTGTCATCACTCTGATAGCAAACTATCATTCAAATGAAACACCACCACAATAACAATGATCATGTATATGTGAGCAATTCTTTTCCAATCCAATAGAAACATACTGGGTTCAGAATGACAAAGGACAATGGAATGCCTTATCTTATATTTTACACAATTTTCAGTGCTGATGGAGAATCTTCAAGAGCCATGAGCAGACCAATAGGCTCTGATTGCCCTGACCAGGCTGTAAAGGTCTCCCTCTGTGATACTGCTTTGCAAATGTCACCCCCTGCCATAGTTTTGGCTACCAGTGTTCAAGGGCAGCTCTGTTATCACGCAACTGTGTAAGTCTGGTTCAGACTGCTGGTAGAATGACAACATTGTAAAAGAGAGCAGTGAGAAACCACATTTGGGATGTCCAGGCACGCAACAGTTGCCCATTGTTGGAGCTGCTGTGTTTAACTCCAGGTCTTTATTCCTTCCCTAACTTCTGTCACCAGGAGGTTGTACCTAACTCTACACCTAGATGGTTCTGAAGTTGTATCACACTATCACGTATGGTAGTGTGTCGTGGAGCACAATTATTTCTACAAAGCTTAAAGATAAACTTCTAGAACTTCCCAAGGTGATTTTAATTTCTGGACAATTATTTTGATTCACAACGAATAATTATTCTGGAGGTCTTTATAGGTCTTTACATTTTTTTTATTGTTTAGGGGGTTGTGTCTTTTGGGGTTTTGCTTGGGCTTTTTGTTTGCTTTGTTTGTGTTTTGCTTTGGTTTGGTTTGTTTTTTTTTTCTGGAAGGTTATGTTTGTCTCCACTTGGCAAGCATACATAAGGAGTGTTCTTTTACTAACAAATAAAAGCTATGCTTTCCGGATATAAGTCACCTTCCCCAACACAGATTAACTATGTACTTCTGTCAACTTATACCAGGAATGCAATGGTTAGTGAAGTGCAATTTTGAAAACATGAAACTATATTAAAAAAATAAAGTTAAACGAATCAATTATTTTCACCCTACTTACAGAGATAAATGTGGTTTTCCTATCATACAGTCCACTCAGCAAGAAAATATTGATTTAGTTTGTGTGTGTTGAATTGTCAAAAGCCAAAGAGAAAATGTATTGAAAATTTTATTTTTCCATCAAGGGAACAATAATTTCTACGGTGCATGATGGAATTTAAAAAGAAGTTATGGGACAGATTTTTACAAAAAGCCCTGGCATTGAACTGTTTTATCTGGCTGAGTCTTAGGGAGAAAAAGAAAAAAAAAAAAAAAAAAAAAATGAGAAGGAAAAGATAGCCAGGTCTACCGTAACTTTCATCAGTCAAATCGCGGCAACTGAAATGCAGTAAATGTATTAATAAGTAATAAAAATAAATATCTCCCAAAGTGAATAACCCAATTGTAAGAACGAGTTGAAGTTCCTGTACTCTGAGCCTCCCCTGATCTGGTACTAAAGGTGTCCTCTCTTGAGCTAGAAGCAATAATTTTCATTACACTATATTATAAAAATACGTGAGGGTTGGAGTTAGGGTCAGGAATAGGTGTTTCAGTCAGGGATAGGGTTAAGGGTTAGGGAATAGGGTTTGATTTAGGCAATGGCATCACAACAGGGAGGGGACAAGGACTTAGGGGTTTTGGGGGGTCCCAGTGGTGTTTTAGGGGCTCTGGGGATGCTCTAGTGTGTCTATACGGTGTTGCAGGGATGGTTTATGGTTCTTTTCATGCGTTTCTGGGGGTGTTTTAGAGTGGTTTGCTTTTTTGGGGGAAGTATGGGGGGGCATTTTGGGTCTTTTCGGATGTTTTAGGGAGCCTTGGGGGTGTTTGGGTATGTTTTTTGTGGGAGATTGGGGTCATTCAGAGGGTGTTTTGGGGGTGCTTTGTGGTGCTTCAGGGGTATTTGAAGAGTTTTTAGAGGCTTTGGATGTTTTTGAGGATGTTTGGGGGAGTCTTGAAATGTATTCAGAGTATTTTGGTGGGTGGGTTTGGGTGGTTTGAGGTGATTGGGTTTTGGGAGATTTGGGGGTGTTTGGTGTCCCCCTTTGGATTGTTTTGGGTGGTTTTGATTGGTTTAGGGTGTTTTGGCATGTGTTTTGAGGTTGTCTGGGGTTGTCGTGGGATATTTTGGGGAGTTTTAGGGAGTCTTGAGAGGCTTTAGTTTTGTTTGAGGGTGTTTTGTGGGGTGTTTCAGGGTGTTTTGGGGTATTTCAGGGTATTTTTATGTCTCACCAAACAGCTGTGGGGTGCAGCAGTGGTGGGTACCACCAGATGTCCTGGAGCACCCTTGACTAGAAAGCAAAACAAACAGGAAAATAACAAAATCCGAACCATCTTTCTTTTTGCATACTCATCCTCTCCATTTTAAATAAAAGCCATGTGTAAGCTCTTAGGTACTTTGAGATATCGACATGACATGCAAGTCTTGGTGTCAATGCATTTTCCTTACAAATATTTCAATTAACAACATTTCTTAATCATGTACATTTCATTCATATGACAAAAGAATTAGGTAGTTCTGCACAGTATTCCACAGTATGTAAATAATGCAATTATCACTTCAACCACGTATTATTCTTATTATCATGAAGAAAAATAAAAATTTTAATTATTGCAATTATTTCAATTTGTCTTGTGGCATTTTTAAATAAATGGGGTAAAAAAGTCAGAAAACCTTGAGTTTTCTATATTTATTCATTCAAAAGTATAGAATCATGCCCTTTCCAAAACCATTTTGTCTGTTATTCTTTAGTTTGACACAGGGAAAGTAAGTACAGAAAAAGGGTATTTCACTGGTCTCCCATGTGACTAGACATGACTAAGTCTACTACTCAGTCTGTTAGTGTGCTTAGTGCTCAAATATTTTTGTCAGCCAGCAGGGTTTTCTCAGAGTAACTTGGACTGATGGGAAAAAAAAGCAAAACCAAAAACAAAACACCCTGCTGTCCTGCTGTTGCATTAGGATACCGTAAGGGTGGTGAGGTGGTGATGGGTTGCCCAAGGAAGTTGTGAATGCTCCATTGCTGGTGGTGTTCAAGACCAGGTTGGACAGAGCCTTGGGTGGCATGGTTTAGTGGGAGGTGTCCCTGCCCATGGCAGGGGGGTTGGAACTAGACGATCTTAAGGTCCTTTCTAACCCTAACTATACTATGATTCTATGAAAGAATTGGCTTTTCCAGTGATTCTGAAAATCAGTGTAGATATATATATATTCATGCATAAAGTCTTAGTCCATCCATAGCAAGATTTTCACTTAATGCAAATCAACATATATCTATTGACTCTTGTGGAACTTTACAGGTTTTCTTCAGCTCAGAATGAGTATCATATAAGTTATTGCCCATGGAAGTTGTGAATGCTCCATCACTGGTGGTGTTCAAGGCTGAGTTGGACAGAGCCTTGGGTGGCATGGCTTAGTGGGAGGTGTCCCTGCCCATGGCAGGGGGGTTGGAAGTAGGTGATCTTAAGGTCCTTTCCAACCCCAGCTATTCTATGATTCTATAATTCTGTAACATTACCCATTTGTTTACAGTAAAATGAAGAATGTTTAGTTACCTATACAACATGTTTATTCTGTTGGTCACACTAATGCAACACTACATATTATTCAATTGCTACATTTTTTACATATCAAGCTGTATAATATTCAGATGCATTACTTCATTTATAAGCAATATACAAGCACTTCCGTCTTGAATTGTACAAGCTTTAAAGACTGCAAGTGAAGAAAAAGGAGTCAATGTGCTCAGACCTGGATCCAGGACTCAGAATGTAGCTGCACCAGGGCAGAGTGGAGGGAAAAGGGATCATGACCCTCAGACTGCTGGCAGTGCTCCTTGTAATGTAGACCAGGAGGCTGTTAGCATTCTTTGCCTTGAGGCTGTAATGCTGACACGTAGTCAGCTTGTTGTACCCAAGGACTCCAATGCTGTTCTTTGCAAAGCTGCTTTCCAGCTGGGCAGCCCAAGTATACTGGTCTGGCAGTTGTTCCTTCCTCAGTGCAGGACTTTGTTTTGACCCCTGTTGAACTTCATAAGGTTACTGTCAGATCAATTCTCCAGCCTGCTGAGGTTCCTCTGAATGGCAGCACAACCATCTGGTTTATCAACCACTTCTCCTACTTTTACATTGCCTAAAATGTTGAGGGTATAGTCTCTCCCATTGTTCAGGTTATCCAGTGAACAGGCTAAAAAAGCATTGGACCCAGCATCGACCCTAGTATTGATGGGGTAAACCACTGGCCTCCAAGTCTGTGATACTGATTACAAACTTCTGGTCCCAACTGTTCAGATATTTTTCAGTCCACCTCGATATTTACTTGGCTAATCTAAACTTTCCCAGCTTGTCTTTGAGGATGTTATGGAAAAAGTCAAAAGCTTTATTAAAGTGAGCAAAACCCACCACGCTCTCCTCATCCACCAAGGTATTCACCTGCTTGTAGAAGATTATCAAGTTGCTTAAGCATGATTTCCTTTTCATAAATCCATGCTAACTACTCCTAATCACTTCATTGTCCTTTCTGCATTTGAAAATGTTTTCCAGGGCTAACTGTTCTATCACTAGCCTTGAGACTGAGCTGAAGCTCGTTGCCCTATTATTCTGTAGGTATTTGGTTTTGCCCTTCAATCAAGGCCCTTGACAGAATCCATTCTAGGAGGGTCTTGGCTTTCCTAACCCTACTGATGACTGGGAAGCATCTCTATATTCTTCCCAGGTTACCTCTCCTTGCTTATGCCTACTGTGAGCTTTCTTTTTATGTTTGCATTTTGTCAGGAACTCCTTGTTCATCTCTGCAGGACTTCTGCTACCTTTGCTTGATTTCCTACTTGTCAGTTGCCCTCATTTCAGTATGGACCTTACTTGAGCTTGGAGGATGTTATCCTTGAGTATCTATCAGATCTCCTGGACCCTCTTCTCGCTCTAGCACTGTATTTTACAGAATTCTTGTAGAAGGTCTCTAAAGAGGTTATACCTGCTCTTGCTCTTCTTAAATCTATGAACTCCACCATCTCGTGAACACTGCAGCCAAGGCTGCTCTGGATTTCAATCCACAACCACTTCTTCCTCATTTGTAACACACTGAGCAGAGAACTTTCCCTTGGATCCCCAATTTCCTTTTTCAGGAAGTTGTCATCAATGCACTGCAGGCAGATGTAATGCTTTCAATGCAACACATTCATAGATTGCTTGTGCACTGATATGTAGTCCTTCCAACAAATTTCATGGCAGCGAAAATTCACCATGGGGAATAGGACTTGTGAATGTGAGGCTTCTTTCTGTTTTTTGAAGGATTCATTTGCCTTTTCCTAACCAGGAGCTTTACTTCAGATACCCACTACAACAACAGCGATGTTGATTTGCCCAGTAATCTTGACCCATAAGCTCTCAGCTGAGCCCTGACCTGACCCAGGGCTGAGATCCATGTATTCCCACTGTTCTCTCACATACAGGGAAAGTCCCTCTACTCCCTTACCCAAGCTGACCTTCCTAAAGGAACCTGTATCCATCCATTTAGTTCTCCAGTGGTATGACACATGAATCTATTTAGCTGCCGAGCTTGTTCTAAATTAAAAACATTCTTTAATTTATGTGACTTAAGTTTTATAAGTTTTAGTAATTTATGACTGGATTCTGCTCAGGTGAAAGAGTGTATAAAATGAAAATTTTGTCAAAATTAATTGCAAGACCCCTCTTCCGGGTCTCTGACCTCCATTTTTAGAACCTGGGCATGACATGCTGTGGTATGGGATGCCTATTTGGTCAGTTTGGGTCAGTTGTCCTGTCTCTTCTCCCTCACGGCTTCTTCTCCTCCCTGGCAGAGCATGAGGCTCAGAAAGTCCTTGGTCGGACTAAAACATTCCTAAGCAGTAACTGAAAACATTGGTGTTACCAGTAATGTTCCCAGGCCAAAAGTCAAAAACACAGCACTGTAGTGGCTACCAAGAAGGAGAAAAACGACTGTTACTGCTGAGCCCAGGACACTGAGAAAAGTTGTTACAGAATTAGAAAAACAGCAAATGTTGCAATTTATTAATACTCTCATGAAATTTTTGCATGCTCTGAAATTGAAAAGTAAAATTTCATCTGAAGATTTGAAATGTTTTGTAAAAATAGCATGTTAATGGAGCTAGAGCTGAGAATAGACTTTTTATAGTAGAGACTTTTTTTTTTTAGCTGCTTAATTAATTTCAAAGAATATGGTCAATTTTCTGAATGTACTGGAATGCATATAATACTTGACGGAGAGAATCAAATTAAAATGAAGTATCATTTGAATATTTTTTTAATCTTACTTATCTTTAGCAGGCTAGAATCAACACATTCTTCTAGTTACATTTCATTTAATGATCTCATATGCAATTTTTCTCAATGGATAATGGCATACTGACAATTTAGAGAGTACAGTTTTGCTGCATTCTAGCCTATTTTCTTTTCCATATTGGCAATGAGGATTAACTCTTAATTTTTGCATGGGGTAAGAGAGCAGAGGTTTGAAACAACTGTTAGGGTGCATTTCACAGCAGTTTATTGTCAGTGGTCTAAAAGTCTATTTGCTTGTTAGTTTCTTGTTAAAAAGATATTTTAGTGATATTTTAGTGATATTTTCAGTGATATTTTTCTATGACTCCCTCTAACATTGCAGTGTTTAGTGTGCGTTAAGTAACCTATCAGAATCTAAAGTAGTTATAACTAGCTTTATTAATTTTGTACTGTTAAAGGTAATTGCTCTTTCATTGTTCTGCTAGAATTTACATTAATATTTTTCTTTTAGAACAAGTATGGTTAGAACAAATTTTGAGAAAATTCATTAGTTGCTTTTAGTGAGAAAAATGCTAGAGTTATGACTAGTATATTAAATTTAAATATTTAAATAAATATAATTTGGAATAAGTATGTTTTTTTTTTTTTTCCATTAGTAATACAAGGCCACAGGCTTTTTATTGGTCTTACAGTACACAGTGTCAAAACTTGTCTTGTTTAATCTGAACTGATTTTAGTTTCTTTTAGCTGCGGTAGCAGTTTTCTAGCAGTTAGGTGACTACTGCTTCAATTGTTGGAGCTTAACTCCTTCAATGTCACAGATTACGAAGTTCTGAGCAAGTATACATGCTCACTGAGTAGCAAGCATTAGTTTTTTTCAGTTCAGTGTTGGGGGGGTATCGTGTAATAGCTCTTGTGGGGGCATAGACAACCTTTATGGGTGGCTGTTCAGAAAGCCTAAGAAAGACTAATGTGCCTGAAAAGGTACAAGAATAATAAGCCAAAGCACATGGAAGGCTGTAGAAAAGCCTCCAACCACAATATCACACTCCTCCCCAAAGAATACTGGTTTCTACTGCCTTGTTGTTACCTCAGCCCCACTCCATTTTATTCAAACAAGACGAGCAGTGATGAACTTGGAACCAAAAAGAGCATTGCAAGGCTGCAAAGAGTGTTGCAAGTTTGTGTGCAAAAATTTTGACTCTATTTTCAATGGAAATTTTCTGTTAAAATTAGAAATATTGAGATATGACTGCAAATAAGATCATAACTAAATTTGTGACTTTGCTGTAGATCTGATTGCTAAAATATTATTGGAACTAACAATATTTTTTTTGCTTCCTTTTGCCCTTAAGAGTATTCTGAGCGCAATTTCGGACTAACAGGGAGGACTCAATTCAGTACCCCAAATAGCTTTTGAAGGGTAAGCTGACAGTGGGACACTAAAGTCACTTTCTTTGAAAGATGTCTAGAGTTAGAGATCTATTTTTGGATAAGTTAGGGGAGGAGGGCCAATACGCTTGTTTGTTGGCAACAGTAGCTTGTGTGTGCTGGGGGAATCCAAAGAATAATTTTGGCACCTCCTCATTCAAGAGCTAAATACAACAGATTGTACTTCCTTCATTCTAAGTGTCTCTCACAAACACATCAGAACAGTTTCTGCCCTGATTTTCCTGTAAGGTTTTGTGTTAGGCTTTAAGCCGTTTAACGTACTGAGTTCTCTTTACTGCAAAACATGCTTAAAATGTGAGCACTTCCTGGTTCAGAGTCAAATAGTGATATGCTGAAGGATTCTTCTGGTTATGTCAATGTATCTTATCTCTTTAGTGTTAAAAAAAGAGGGCCTCCCTGTAGGTTAGTAAGGTTATCTGATACAGACAAAGGTACCATAAAAACTGAAAATGGAATTATTTATCCCTTCTTATAGACATTTTCCATGATGTAACTAAGCCACTGATTTTTCATATCGAAAACCTATAAACATTTATCTGCTCCCAGTGTTACTTCACTACTCAGTTTTTGTTAGGTGTGCTAAATTGTCTCCACAAGCTGCATATTCCAGACACTTGGTACAAATTTATCATTCTGTTCCGGGACTAAAAACAATACTAGATATACAACATGCTTCCTAACAATGAAAAATTTATGTTATTTGCTGTTTTAGCAAAGTCTAGCATGCAACTCATAAGACCTTGTGTGATTTCTGCTTTTTTGGAGAGGGGTTAATGAAAGAATTTATCATGTTAGTAAAAAAAATAAAATTCAATTATAACATATCAATTCAAATTAACTACCTGAAAGGATAAATTAAAAGGGGCCCGATTATTCCTGCTGTGAAACTTAGGTGTGAAAGTTTTGGCAGTTTTAGTCAAATCAAGCTGGTGACAAAAAAAATATGCAATAAGTTATTCCATTCTTGGACATAGATCACTCCTTATCTACTTCATTTCTATTACATTTTTATTAGCTCCTGATTTCCAAGGGTCTTTCATTTAGGGTAATGAATTAACTTTCCTTGAAATGATATTCATTAGGCTAAAGTCTTAGAGAAACCCGCACTTTCAATAAAAGATTGTAAGTTCAAAAGGAAATGGTTTTGCCAGTTTAAGAGGGCTAGTTAAGTGACACTGACATTTTGCATCATGGACTTTAAAGTAGACTTGAATGTTTTCTTTACTTTTAATGTGCATAAGGTGACTCTTTTTAGAATGCATTTTAGCTCCCCTAAAGTGCATCTTATGAAGTTCCTGAAAGTAACTTCTTCTTTCTACAATGCCCTGACCATTGGCCCAGGTCTTTCCTGAGCTGCTTTGATCCCATGAGCTCTTTGAGGGCACAAGGCTTTTAGGCTTTTTTTTTTATTTTTAAGTTCCTTAATAATTTTTGGCTATCTACATTTCTTTGTAGTTATTTGGTCCATCCTGGCAAGCATCTCTTCTTAATCATATAATATTTTTATTTTTTTTGTTTGCTTTATTCTATTATTGTTTCCTAAGGGAAAAAACGCTGATAAACAGCTTTGTAATACGTTCAAATTCATATTATTTTCTCTATTTCGAGTTTAGACATCAGAAAACAGAATTTTTGACAGACAGGAATAAAGATTAAGCAACAGAAATCAAACCTCCTTTTCCTTTATGCTTCACTCTTATAGTTTGCATTTCTTCAGTACAACTGGATAAAATAAAGGACTAGGAAAATTAGATATATAAAGAAATAACTTTTTAATATTATTTTCATAGGCACACCAGATAGGTTTACTAATTACAAAAAGCCCAAAAATAATTATAGTACCCATATTTCATTTTATTCCTTGAGATTTAAGAGACATTACATAAGGTCATTCATCATGTCATCCTGGTTCATTCTTCCTACTGTTTTTTTGCATATCAGAGGAAATTTCAGTTAAAAAATAAACCCAATAACCTTTGACTAGATGAGATTTATGCACACCTAGAAAAGCTGTTAGAAAACTACCTGC
This sequence comes from Psilopsiagon aurifrons, assembly GCA_025447955.1. Classification (NCBI taxonomy): domain Eukaryota; kingdom Metazoa; phylum Chordata; class Aves; order Psittaciformes; family Psittacidae; genus Psilopsiagon; species Psilopsiagon aurifrons. The sequence continues at coordinate 37,314 of JAOEHY010036145.1, forward strand.
TGAGCAAATTCCAACTAGGAAAAGGACAAATATCAGGAAAGAGAACAAGATAAACAAGAAAACCCTATTGCTTATAACTGATAAAAAGAATCACTTAAGTAAGAAAAAAAAAAATAGCCAAATGGCAATAACAGCAATACACTGCATTTTTTAAGTTCCTTAGGAATACGATTTTTGGTTTAAATTGGACCCTCCATAATGACTTTACTATACATTTTGTAATAGTATCCATTTCATAATAGGAGCATGATCTCACATTATTTGTGACTAGCTGTGGCCAAAAAAGCACATTAAGGAAAAAAAATCTCATCTGAAAATTGATAACGGGTATTAAACTTTTAAATGACCACTTGTTACACAAACTAAAATCAACTTCTCAGTGAAATAGCAGCATTTTTGAATGCTATTTTGATATTTTCTAAGTCTCAATTCAGAGATTTTACTATTTCCTTCTGTTTCCAATTGGACTGCATTTGTAAAAAGGCAGTGTAATAAATCAGAAACAAGCAAATGAAAAGATACAGAAGATACATTCTCCTGTAAATTTTCTAAAGCTGTGGAATGGGGATATAAAGAATCTCAGATAATTAAAAAAAATGTCTTACTAGGAAACTCCAGAAGCATTTCTATTTTGAAATACTTGGTTTAAAATGAAAACTATTGATATAATTTGGAACTGAATCAAAAAGTTTTCCATGACAGTGGGTAAAAATATGGCAAAAGAAATAACAAGCAGTTGAAAATTTTCACCGTATTGCTAGGGAACAATTTCCAATTCCCAATTCCCATTAATGTCTTTTTCCATTACTCGTAAAGGCATAATTTTTAAAAGTTAATTAATAAACTTCAAAAACAAACACAGGGTCTCAGTCTTTATATTGTTTACCTTAATGTTTAATGTGGTAGCATCTTGGAACACAAAAATGTGTTAAAGGAAAACTGAGCTAGAGAATTTTTCTATTTATTTCAATTAGGTATTGCAAATATTTTGAGTTTTCCCTTTGACTTGAAAGTGTAGCATCTTACAGATTCATTTTCCAAAACCCTGTAGTATATCACCCTATACTCAGTAGTAAATTTTCTCTAATGACACTGTTCAGTTGTTTTGGGTTTTTGTGAAAGGTGGGAAACAGAATTTGTTTGTATCAGAAGTGGTAGACATTATGTGTGTGATAGTTTTATTACAGTAGAAATGTTAGTCAATATTTTTAACTTAAATTCACATTATGTTCAGTGTAGAATCATATAAGGAATTTATTACAAAAATCTTTATTTGAACTTTGCTTTATTGTGAGCAATTATCTTTTTCTTTGATTCCATAATTCTTATGGTGACATTTAAAACAGAAACCAATATTTTAAAAGAAGACAATACCTTTTAAAAAACAAATAATTTCTTTTGCTTTATTCAACAATTGCAGATTAGTTTTTTGTTATACTCGTGCTGTGTATAAATTGCTACTTTGTATAAAATTTGGACATCACCACAAGATAAACTTTTGAAATCATACCACAGTAGTTCAGGGTAATTTGCAGTGTTGTTCAGAGGCATCTCTTCAAAATGCTTTCTATTTCTTCCAAAACCTGAAAATAAATGACAAGACACCTTACCAATACGGTTTATGTGTAGTACAGATTGTAGTAGGGAAATCAGTCCTATGGGCATATCTACTATCTGCTATGTGTCAACAGGTCAGCGGGTGGGGAGTAGTTTGTGTCCATTCCATTGAATTTTCTTTTTCTCTCAGGCGCTCTGTCTCCAGATTGTCAGCTGGGAATGGCAACTCCTGAGCTGTACCTGAACACCATTTGTTAAAAATGCTATAAACCTGGCCAGCAGCTTTTTTAACAAAATAATATTTTAGGGGAATGTAGGAAACTCTTTGGAGATCACCATGCAAGCACAATTTACAAGCTAGTCGAATCTCTTCTGAAACTCCAGCACTGGCAAAAGCAACTGTTTAGGGGATGGGGTGATGTTAGTACCTGAGAAACATCATAAAATACTATAGAATTCAAATGTCTAAAAAAGTCAGAAGTTGTTTTGTATTCTCTTAAAATCCTGACACAAGTGGAAAAAAACCCAAATAAACCATATGGTTTGTTCTACTTTTTCAAAAATCAAAACTTACCTGAAAAATAGTAAACCCCCCTAAAGGACATCAACAATTACTGAACTAGAGAAACTGCAATTTTTTTTTTTTTTTTTTTTATGATAATTTAGGTGTCTGGTAATGCTAATCTCCTCTTTCAGAATTTTATAAAATGCATGGTGGTAGTTCTGGTAACTGGTTAGAATGCCATTCTGGGTACTTTTAAAAATTACTGCTAAATACATAGTGCCTCACAGGATTTTGAATAGAATGACTAAAAGATGATCCTAAACACTTTTTACAAGTGCATGATGGAATCAGTGGTGGGTATTTATGCATTCCTAATTAAATAACGCATTGTGTGAGTTATTTCACTTATGCAAACCATGGATCATTTCAGCTTGCCTTGAACATTCAGTTTCTTTTGGGGGTTATGGTTGAGTAATGCATTTGTGTTATTTCTCAAAACAGAAATAAAGAGCAAGAATATAACTAACCAGTAACAAAAATAAAATAAATAATAAAAAAAATCTTTGTGGGAAGAATAAAATCTTTACTTGTGGAAATGAAGGCACTTTTGTGAATTCCATTTCAATTTGCCTCATCTTTCATTAATTTAAGAGCATATTATCCTTTGGATATGTTGCATATTTTAGAATTACAGTTTCATTTAGTGCAATCTCCACTTATGGTTGACTTACAGAACTGTGGGATAGGGAAAACAAAAAATATTAGTGCTGTCACAGAGCAAAACACAAGGATGATGCAAAATATAACAAAAATGTCATTTGAATGTAATGTTTTGAGAGGAAAGTAGGTGATTGATGGCAGCCCTAAACTCTACAAGGCAGGCAAGAGTTGGGATTTTACCAGCAGTTCTGCAATTCATTAGCATACAAATATCAGTATTTCCCTGTGTGGAAAGTCTGGTATAGGTTGATACATGTTTTTTATAAGTTACAAGAAATAACTCAAAGTCTTCTTAAATTTTGTTCTGGCTTGCCTATGCATTCAACATAATGCAAATTTCTGATTAAACAGAATAACTACAAACTTGTGAGATATTATTAGTTCAACATGTAGTTGATATAACTATTTGTTATATGAGATAATTAGTGACTTCATTTTTTAACATATTATAATGCATTGAAGATGCTCAGCACCTAACAGAATTATCTCTCATAGTTGTGTACATATATTAATGATGTTATCACCATCTATACATGTTAAAAGTTCTCAACAGCTTATTTACAGAACAGAAATGTTATTTTGAACAGCCTTCCTTCTGTGAAGCACTGCTGATTAATCATAGTGTTTACATCTAGATGTGAGTTTTCCGTTATGATGGACATTCTTGTTAAGAATCAGAGACTCTTTTTTTATTGGTACTAAAGAGTTTTGTTTTCATTTTAAGACTAACCCCTCCTCCCCAACTGGTCAAAAATAGAGTGATTACTTTTAAAAAGAACACATATGAACTTTTAAAATAACACTGCATGTTAATTTATCATAGTTATCAGAAGGTATTAACTGTTTGAGGCAGAGATCATTACAATATCTATATACTGGGTCAAACCAGAGGTAGATCTTGCTCAGTATCTTGTTTGCAAGGGTAGCTCTGTACAAAGGTCTGGAGAGCAGTAAGACAAAAGCAGTTCTACAAGGTAAAGTTCATAATACCCTTTCTGCCTTCAGCTGTTTTCAAAGACTTGGGGGAGCTGAACCCAAGTGGACTGATTGTTATTCATTATATCCTTTAGCACAGCTTTACACAGGACAACTATCTCTTGAAGCACCACCTCGTGTTTTTGACATAGAATCAAATTGGTTGGAAAGACCTTTAAGATCAAGTCCAACCTTTACTCCAGTACTGCCAAGTTAAGACTTCTACGACCTTCATTTGGTGCTCTCTAGTTCCTACACTGGAAGACAAAGTGAACAGTGTGTTCCTGCCTACCTTCTCCATGGCACTCACAAAACATATCCCACACTTGTCCAAGCAAGTGTGGAATCTTTCTTCTGTAATGAACATCAAGGGACTGACAGCAGTGGGGGCTGCAATGGAGTCCTGGGACATGTGCAAGGTGGGGGGGTACTGGGGGGGAGACTAAAGCCAGCTGAGGGGCCTGACACTTCCAAAAGGTTTATTGTACAATGGCCTTAGTACTAAAAACTTCGATAAGTATGAAACATTTTTGAATCCACATGGATGGAGACAGAGGTGTCAGAAAGAGACAATGGCACAAAATACTGAACATATGTCAGTCTGAATCCCATGGCTGGATCTGTCTCTTGTTCTGAATTCCACTGAAATAATTTTAGCAATTTTCCATGTCTCTAAAGAGTAAGTTTATCAAATAGTTAATTTCTGACACCGTATATTCATGAGTTTTTGCTCCCATATATTTGTAGAGTTCATGATAATTGCATTGACTTTAATGTTGCTAGAAGCTAAAATAAAGTCTTTTCACAGAGTTAAAAAGATAAAACAAGTGATTTTAATTAAATGCTTCTACAGATTTCTCACATCTACTGTAAATACCTTTTCGGTTTGTTAGGAACAGTGATAACTTGTTTTTCTTTCTATTTAACAAGTTTTCATTTGTGCTATTCACCTTTCTCTAATTTGCTCAAGTTAAGGTCAAGTGTGTTGACCTGTGTCTTTTATCTGAGCATTCTCAATAAGGATGGAAGAATTGCTTTAATTTGTAACCTTCTATTTTATAGTGCAAATACTGCATTTTGTTAACCAAGTATAGCCAAACAAAACATTGTGAATTGCATAGCCATTCAAAAGACTGTGTTTACCTTGTCCTGACGGTCTGTTCTAGCTTAATGAGAAACTTTATAGCAAAGGAGAAATCTACTTCTCCTTCAAGACAACTTATCATCTTTAGATTTATGTATGTGCATGTGTGTGTTTGGGAAGAGGTGTCTGAAGTACCAGAGATGTGCCAGAGAGAAAAAAATGGAAATTAAAGACATTGCCATGCTTTGAAGACCCTCTAAGGAGCAGGGCTCTGTCTGCAATTAGAGAACACACCAAAGAAAACTTCAGAGGTAACAAAAGAAACTTTTTTACAAACCCAGAAAGGGAATTCTCTGAAGTTTATTCAGCCCAGCAAGCTACTGGAAATTGTTAGACTGGAAAAAGCAACAGAAGAAAAAGAGTTGCAAAGTCATTGCAATGGCACAGTGGGAAAAGGAAAGCTTCATATTTAATGACTTAAATCAAAGAGTTATTCCTATTTTTACAATTCCTTTTTTTTTTTTTCTATACCATCTGTGTTCTGATAAGATGTTAACTGTAGGGACTGAAAGTATTTTGAGCCTTTTGTTGTTCTCAGATGAAGAAAAGTCAAAGGTATATGTGTGTGCCTGACAGAAAGGGGGGAGAAACAGAGATTCTAGAAAATCTTTTAAGAATATAAATAAGATATAGTTATCATAAATTATCTGCAGTGTGTTATTCTTGTTAGTGACATAGTCTATAACTACTTTTGAAATCAATATGGATGAAATGAAGCTGAAATGTAGAGCAACAAATTGTTAAGGAGGGCATAATCGTCCTACTGTATAAAACTGCAGGTGTTTTCATTCAGAGTAGCTTCAGTTTAGTCTGATGGACTGAAAGCACTTTGCAGCTGAAGCTCATTCATACTCTGCAACATATCTTCCACTTTGGTTTTCCCTGAAAGAAATCTAGTTCCTATGCAAAGACAGTGTTCCACAATGAACTGAAATAGTTTTAGTAGGGACTGACAATAAAGGCATTGCTTCAAAATCTTCCTCGTGATCTAGATTGAATTTTTGATTCAGATGGGTTTTTAGTAGGTGGTGTCTATTCAGGATCTAGGTTTTAATTCTTTTCTCTTTTTACTGCTATACATCTCAGAAAACTGTGGATAGTCTTTGTCCTTGTGAGTCAGTTTGATCATCAGCTGCGGATACATTGTATTATTTGCATGCAATGTAAATTGATGCATGAAGAACGTTATTAAGATTTTTTTGTACGTGACAGCATATCTCTGCAAATGTATTATGCAGCATGTATATACTTGTACTAAAACTGCTATTACTCCTACAGATTTCCCATTGTTGGTTCAGAAGTTCAGTATTTATTTGTGTATATAATACTTTCAGGCATATAATCCACATATCCGATAATCTTCATTCCCTTGATCTGGACAGAACAGAGTTAATTTTCCTCATAGTAGTCCATATGGTGCTGTGATTTGGATTTGTGACTAAAAGAGTGTTGGCAAAACAAGTGGTTTAGCTATTTCTGAGTAGTGCTTTCACAGCATTAAGGTCGTCTTTGTTTCTTACTCTGTACCAGTAGAATAGGGATGGGTGAAAAGCTGTGAGAAAACATGTCCAGGAGAGCTGTCCCAAACTGATCAAAGGGATATTCATCACCATATAACATCATGCTCTGCAATATACTTGAGACATAGTTTTTCCAAAGGAGTCATTGCCAAAAGACCATCTGGGCATTGGAGT
>JAOEHY010036147.1:0-15105 GCA_025447955.1 Psilopsiagon aurifrons
CACACCTCCCTTGAGACCGGATCAGGTCGACAGATGGGTGCCTCTGTTCCTTTCAGAGTAGAGTCCCCTACTACTACGGCCACCACTTTTTCCTGGCAGCACCAGCAGTGATCTTCTTTACCAGCGCATCAGCCGTAGTTCCTGGTGGGAGTGTGGTTCTTCACCAGCCCTCTGCAGGAGAGCAAAGTGGTTCTGGGTGGGGACAACAGATTTAGGAGGAAGCCCCCTGCTTTTAACTGTCCTCTTCCTCCTTTTTTTGTTGGTCTTTCTGTGACTATTTCCCAGCCTCCTGGGGCAGCGGCCTCCTTTCCTGCATGGGTGACAGTCGACGGTTGAGGACTCCGCGCAGTCTGGTCCTGAGGCAATTGCATAGAGTTAGAAAAATCCAGGCTAAAAAAACTCTTCTATTTAATGCCTTTCCATAAGCACAGAAACTTCATCTCAACTCAGAAAACAACAGCAATCCTTGAAATTCAGTCTATGACAACATAAATTTCTTGCTCAGCTGAAGATTTATCACCTCTTAAGACTACAAAACTGTCTTCCTCAATCCACTCATCTCTTTTTTCAGCATTTCCCTCAGACAACAGAGCTTCTTCCAATTTTTATAACCTTTTTCTAAGGGGCCTTAATTTATGCCAAAAAACCCACTGTCTGTTAAAATGGCATCATTAGACTAAGTGAAGTTTTTGGTCTCCTGCATACCAAATGATCCTTACAGTATGGCAGAAATTGGTATAAACAGCTGCTTTATTTTCTGCTTTGATAACTGAGGAAAAACAGCCCTCAAAAAGAAAGCCATCCTTTGCTTGGAGGAAAGTAAATGGGCAAGTAAGAAGTACATGAATGAAATCAGCAGACTGGGCACTAACTTCTCCATCAACATGCATGTGGTCTGAAGGTGGATATACCAGCAGATGTTCTCACAAGCAGAGCTCTACCTTTTCTCATGGATCAGTGTAAGAGAAGGCTCTTCACCTCCTTTATTTCATTGCCCAGAAATACTCTGTAGATCAAGAAAGAGACAGCAGAATGAGGAAACAAAGATTCAGTGGTTTCTGTATTCAGGTGTAGGATGTGTTGACAGCAAGCCTAAAACTTCCATCCAGCTACAAAGTCACAGCAAATGGGACAACAGCCTGGTATCAGACACATAGCAAACCGCCTTGTGATGATATCTATTTAGTCTGACGACAGAGGTTCTGGAAAATCTGCAAGAACTTTTCAAGGTTTAAATAAAAATAACTGGGGAACCGCTTCCATACATCACTGCATCATAGATGCAGTGCCAGTGTTCAAACTAGGAAAGGAAGGAAGTGAAAAGAGGGAACACAGAAGAAGAAACAATATGAAGTCAAACCATTACTTTCTTCGAGACTAGAGGTGATGGGCAGGGAAGAAAAAGTAGTACTCTCTTTCTACCTCTTCTGAGCTCAGGGGCACACAAGAAATTAGGGGAATAGACCCAAACTTACCTGCAAAATTCTGCTGCGAAGGAAGGATGCTTCTCATGAACATCTAACCTTTTTGTTTTCTTTCCCATGCTTCGGGTCCAATCCAAAAGCCACTAGCAATGGTTATTGGATTAAATTCTTAGGCAGCACAGAAAATAGCAGGCTAAAGAATCTTAGCAGACTTTCCAAGAGTATTCATTCATCTCTGGCTTTGGAAAAGCTTGTGAAGTGTCAGACTGAAGGAGAACTTTGCCAGGAAAATCTGGGTTTGACCCATGACAGCAGCTGGCTGGAACAGTATTGCCCAGAGAGGTATCAAACAGCTGATACAACTTCAAGACAAACAAAACAGTGAAGCAAAATTACTTAGTGCCTTGTAAGCAAATTTCTTCACCATCTAAAACAACAACTCAGAAGAACTTCTGAAAGGCATAAATGTCAACTGAGCACCCAACTCTGGCTGACCTTTCCAAAAGAGTGTTTCATTTTCACAACCATTTTCTACAAGAATAGAGAATTCCTTTGAAAAGTTGTTCCAGGAGATTGTTGGAGAAGCAAAAAACGCTGGGAAAAGAATAAGATGCCCTAATAACTCTCCTAAGTCATGAGTTTCCAAACCGGTCCAGTTACTAGCAACGTCTGCCAGTGACCTGGGCAGATGACAAGCAAACCCGACCCTTCTTCTTGAACTCTTCAGCTATCCCAGCCTCTGCCCTGGGTGGGCACCTCAGCAGGGCCAAGAGTTTCACCCCAAGAAAAATTTGCTCCACTGAATCACCTTTCTCCCCAGTTGCTCACAAAGGATGAAACAACGACAGCTTTCAGAATTCCCATGGCAACAGCTTCTTCTCCCTACAAACTCCAGCTCCACTGCTAGCCCTAACACTCCACAGAGCAGCAGTGTACAGAGGTGATTCCAATTCCAGGCAGCATTACTTTTGATTTAATCAAAAATTCACAAGCACAAACCACTGACCACAGCTGGAAAGGGAACCTTGAACTAAGAAACCTAATCACTGCTCCACTATGGATCTTTCTGCGCTCCTACCTTTCCAACACTGGGCTTATCTAAAATTGCGGTTTTAAGGTCAGTAGGAGACCTTTAGAGGCTCTCCATATAGAACTGATGTTGTGACTACTTGTGGTCATTGATATTATGACAATTTTTAAAGTACAGAGATATTAATTCCAGGAGCCCAAAAATTTCAGTTTTAATAATGACATTCTGTCCACCGAAAACTTCTAATGAAGTTTAATATTCTTTATCTACTCATCTGTTTTGCACTGCTTGTCTTAAGAACTGTTAAACAGTTGCTTCATTTTGCCATGGACTTGGCTGATCAAATTTCAGCTGTACTTGGAGTGAACTCCAGAACAGGTTGCCCAAAGAAATGGTAAATGCTCCATCCCTGGCAGTGTTCAAAGCCAGGCTGAAAAGAGCCTTCAGCAACATGATCTAGTGTGAGGTGTCCCTGCCCATGGCAGGGGGCTAGACCTGGATGAGCTTAAGGCCCTTTCCAACCCAAACCATTCTAAGATTCTATAATACTCCATTACTCTCAGAGGATCAAGGTAGCTGGAAAACACTAATCTGATTTTGCTCTTTTCTTTAAAGCAATTCCATCTTATAAGAGCAGCCGATTATTTCTCTCCCTGGAAGGAATACAATTAAAAAATTAATTACACCATGCTGTGTTTAATTGAATTTTAAGATGGAAAAGGTCCACTGTAAAAACACCTACAGTATTGCTAGTGATGGTATTTGGATTGAATCAATAATTTTTAAACAGTCATGAAGATGATTACAATATTCTTATTTATTTCATGCACAGTTGGATGACAGTGACCTGACATTATTAAAAGCATAGATGCAGTGCAAATTCACATGAATAGTTCTACAGAATTACTGATATGAATTAGATTTCATGATTGCTTAAGTGACTGCAAAATTTGATCTTACAAATAATTTATTCCCTATAATCATAGGACAGTTAGGGTTGGGAAGGACCTTAAGATCATCTAGTTTATAGGATTTGATCCCAAATCCACAGAAATTTTTCAAATTCAAACGCTTGTTCTTTAGTAAGAAACACATCCCAAGACACATATTTGGCTGGAAAAAAAATGTCCTCAGCACAGTTAACAGCATGAGTATGGGCATCTAATCTCTGAAGCATGCTACGTATTTTCTTCTTTGAACTGATAAAAATCTAACTGTCAAGCATTGCTTGATCTGTCGTAATGCATAGGGAAAGCTCAACTCAACAGCTTCTTACCTTCTTCTCTGACTCTTCCAGACAAAGAAAAATAGACCAAACACAAATGTCATCCCTTCATCCCTTTCCCTTCCCACTCTGTGTTTCTGCAGCAGATGCAACGTACAAAGAGCATGCACTTGAGGCCTTTGCAGGACTATCTCACAGGACACTTACTGCCCAACTGCTATGTGAAGTAGGAACATTCATAATTCCGTGCTGAAATAAGCCAAATACAGTAAAGGAAGGTGCAGCCCTGGTTTACTCCCATCCCATAGTTTTGCTCCAGTGGCTCTATCTCATGCCTCTAGCCTTAGAGCATTTCATGTGTTAAAGTCTCCTCTGCTGCTTCAGTTCCCAGCCATGGCAGGGTAATTCAAAAGCCTGGATGCTCTCTATCATCATCCAGTGAAAGTATCACCATCAGGATTGTAGAACAGAAATCACTACAGGTCTTCAACCCCCACTGAAAGAAAATCCAAGATGCAAAAGCAGGGGTACACGCTGCACACACAGGTGCGTGCTTCTATTTGATATTAACTGGCTTCAAAAGAAATGATGAAACCCAAATTCACCTTGTAGGAAAACAAGGAAATGCCACTGCTTGAAGGCTGACAAATGTTTTGTAACTTACCTGTAAAACTGTCAGTGGTGAATAAAGAACCATGTTTCATATGAAGCACTGCACTTCGAGACCTACCTTGTTTTTTTTTCTTTTACATATATAGCCACATGCAGACATTTTACAGTATAAAATTCACCCTGGAACTACAAATGACTTAATGCCACTTCTCATCCTTATGCCTATGTCTAATCAATGAAAGATTCAAGCCACCTCTAGGACTAAGAACAGATTTTGTAATTTTCATAAATTACTTCCTGTGGGACTTCATTATTATTTTGGGGTTTAATTTTATTAAAGGAGTTCAGGGGTGACTCCTCATACCATTTACCATGTAGCTTTCAGTTTGTTTCATTTTCTTTTTATTTATGCACTGAAAGGGCTAGATTTTCTTCCTCCTTTTCACAGAGCTGCCTTTACTAACAAAAACCTAAGAGCCCAGTTCTGCCAACACTGCTTATCAAATTAGAGCCAAGGGTAACAAAATGGCCGTGGAGCAAAGATTTTAACAAGGTACCAAAACACTGCCGTTTTCATAGTATTACGCTCCACTAACACCTTTCTCCCAATATTTTCTCTAAAATTTATTTAAGCCATAAAGCCTTGCAAAGATTGCGCACATTTCACAACACACAGTACACAAACTTTAATCTTATTTTACCTTTTCCTTTCTAAGTACTCATGCAGCTTCCAGTGTCTAGTAAATATGTCTTGTCACAGACAACCAGACATTCAACTAATTGAAGATTTCTATTAAGATTGCTCCTAAATTCTCCCTCCAAGTAGCATTAATTCAACCAAATTTATCTCCCTGAAAATGAAGTCCAACACTTTCCTTGTATTATCCATTTCTGTAGGAGATACTGGTATTATCTTGGATTAAACAACTGAAAAAAGGTTGAGTCTGCAAAATTTATTCATATGTAAAGTCTTGAAAGCTCCCTTCTTATGCCACTGAAGACGAAACTCTCCATCTATTTTTAGTGCTGTGGAACACATATTCCACTTTCCCATCAGTTGGTTTTGATTTAATATCCATATTCAGGAAAAGAAAAATAAAGAAAAGAAAAAATGTGACCCAAAAAAAACCAAGCAAACAAAACCCCACTGCACAAAAAACCCAACAACAGGGAACACTGAATATTCAGGAAGAAACTATGAAAAGAGGCACTTTGTTTAAATTAATTTATAACGCATTTCTTATATAAAAACTTCAATGCTTAGATTTTTATCAGAGCATTAAACACAGAAAACCCCACTTCACATCTGTACAGGTTTGTTCATGAGTCACATGTACAACAAGAAGCAAGATAAAGTGAGTAGAAAACTAAACAAACATGCTTTCACTGCATTTCCATCTGCTTCCATCCGCTGCGGCAATGTCACATTATACCTGTGTCAATTCTATCAACAGTAATTAATGAGTAACCTTCCCCTGAATCTCCCCTTCAGTATTTTAAAGGTAATTGTTATCTCATAAATCAAAATCCTCGTCTGATTGTCCTCGAGGTCTGTATGTAATAAAAATCCACTTATAGAAGTTGCCTGTGGGAGATGCTTCTTCCTTTATCTGTCCTTTTGTAAGCAAGGATGGATCCAGTTTCTGACAGTTCCACATGTGCCGCTTCAGCCCACAGCCTAAAAGTTTCATATGAACCACATGGAGTTTCAACTTGGGGTTTTGTGGTTTTGCCCACCTCCATGCAGTGGAGGGAGTAAAATACCCCTAGAGCACACCTCGACACGGTCCCACAGCCCAGCCTACCGTAAAACAATATCAGCATACGTTGGCAGACTGCAGAGGTTCAAATCACACCAGGAAGCAGTCAAGACAGGTATCTGCAAAAAATATAGGCTTCCAGGGAGGCAAAACACGACTTTTTGGAACCAATTTTGTTTAAGAAGTAAGCTTTCCCTATCAGCCTCCAGGCAGGTAGCTTGCTTGAGAAACACCTCTCAGAGGCACTGGCTGGCAGAACACAGATTGTTTCCAGTACTTTGTGTTTAAAACCATACAGGAACAGCATTTAGTTTCATTGATTATAAATAATCTTCCCCTCATTTAGGGAGAAAATGTCTTTGCATCAAGATAATGGGAGCTGGTGTCTAAGAAGTCAGCAATATATCCTTTGTGAAAGCCAGTCTTGAGCAGAAAGGACACAATTAGTCAAAAAAGTGTATACAGGAGAGACTGAGCAGTGTAACTGGCTGGAGATCTCTGTCTTGGTATGGATATTCCAGGAAGAAAGATGTGTGAAGGCAAGGAAACTGAGTGTTGACAAGAACAGATAATGAGACCCAGGTCTATTAATTCTAGCTGAAGCCTGACCTAGGCTGAAAAGCAGCATAAAGCAGAATTAGCATGTGTTGGAAAATGGCGGTCACCTCAGATGATTCTGCTAGGCATCCTCATCTCAGAAGACATCAATAAGGATCAGGTTGCCCGTATGAAGTCTGACATGTCTCTCTCCCAGATATGAAACCTCCAAGTAGGACAGGGTCCTTCTGACAGTGCTATGTAGGTGACACCTAGACTGCTCATTGTATGGAGAAAGAGTTCTCTTACAAAAGCAAGTGTCTGGTGCTCCTGCTTCACACCATCACTGCTGCATCACTCCCAGCAAGGGTTCATTCAGCCAGCAGCACATTATCATATTATTTATTCCTGCAAGCACTCAACTGCAAGGGGTCACAGAAGTCATGGTCCTACACAAATAATATAAGACTGTACCTGTATATGGCCTTTGGCACAAGGGGGTGTATTTGTTTTCCCCAGACAAGCCAGGGAATGTTGATAAGGCTGAAAGCTTTCCCAAGGACAATAGGAAGATTGTGTTTTTCTATTCTGATTTTTTAAAGACCTGAACTATACAAAACCTCAAGAGTGATATAACAAACAGGGGGTTTCTAAGAGCCTGGCAGTGCCCAAGAAAAGCTTTTAGATAAAGGTATTAAAGTTCAGTGATTTGCAAAATACAGATAGGTTATTCTGACCTGCATTTCTGCAAGAGAGCTACACAGTATTTCAGAACTTAAAATTAAAAACAAAACAAAAAACCCCAACAAACTCATCCCAAATCTATTGCAACATCTTATGAAAAAAGGCTGAGAGTTGCGAATGCAAAAGCAATCCTGCCCTGCGTGAAGGATAACCCAACTCTTCCCACTTCCACAGATCCAGCACGAGGCAGGTAGCATCCTCCAGCCAGCTCTGCAACCTCAATAAATACTGCACTGTGAGAATAACAGTTTCTGCTCCAGCTAGTTAGAGCCTCACTGATTAGAAAACGCACAAAGCACCTGCTGCCCTGGGTGGCTCACACACGTGCTACCGCGTACAGAAGTAGCCTGCAGATGAAGCACATCTACAAACCCTGGTTTTGAGTCCAGTCTCAGCTTTCTCAGACTTCTGGATGGCTCAAGACAGATAACATTTGTTTCTCCCTTACAGTGGTAGGGGCAGTAGTCTCTGGCCTTACAAAAGTGTTACCAGTAATGATATCTCAGACATTCCCTCAATGAAGTCAAAATTAAACATAACAAACTCACAAGCCACTGTGATCTCAGTCTGATTTTCATGGCCCAGACTCTACCTGAAGGTTTAATGGTAAGAAACACATATTTTCCTTGTGAAGAAATACACTAGAAATAGAAGTAACGGATCCACTGAAGATCTTTTAAAAAGCATAATTGTGTTCTGGGTTAATCAGGCCGTTTTGTTTGGTACAAAATTAATTATCTAGGACTGTAGTAATAGTCGCACTTGGAGGCTGTATCTCTGCTTGGCACAGGCCCAGGCACGCACACTAATTCAGACTGCTCAAAAACCATGGGGAAGAAACAGAAATAGTCATGTTCCCTACCCAAGTGCCTCGGGCATTCTCTCCATCACACCAAACAAGGAGACACATCTTTGCTGGATTTACTTCAAGTACAAGACATCTTTTCTGTGCTCTTTCAGTCATGTGGGAACTAAGAGTTTCATTACAATAACATAGCAAAACTCTCTCATAATTACCTTTACCCTTAGGTTTTGTTCCCAAAAGGCACACTGTATACCAAAATAGGTAAGAATGGTCTAAAATAAAACATGAACTCTTACTATAAGTTTTCTCATTGACAGTGAAACAAATGTAAACTGAAGTTAAATAGTAATGACTTCTGTAAAACTTCCAGTAAATTAATACTGGCACTATTTACTGCTATGAATTCTGGATTAGCTGTAAGTTGTGGTATGGGCAGGTATACTTTTCACCCAAAATACATCAAACTCAGACATGCTCTGTTTCCTATTAATGTCATCCCTCAGAGCTGGGGGCACACACAGACTGTAGGCATCTGTCAAACACTGAACAGGGCACTGCATGCTTCTCCGGTTCAGGCAGTCACTGCACAGGAGTAGGGTGCTGAGAAGGAAAAAAAACACATTTCAGTCTCACTGTGCCTCTTATCCCCTTTCAGCTCCACTGAGGATGCCAGAAGGCTTTTGCCTTTGCATATCAGGGACATCAGGAGGATAAGACTGCTCTGTTATCTTACTGGTAACAAAATATTTGGAAGCACAGAAGAGAGGAGTATTCCTGCCTTCTTCCTTTCTTCTTCTCATCATGATCACGACTAGACACAGGCTAGTCCCAGCTCTACACAGTAATTTAAAATCAATATAATCACAGTGAACTTTGTCACCTCTGCTTCAGCTGAGCAGGTTTTCCTTTTGGGTCCCTTGCCATTTTTCTCCCTGAAAATAAGTTCTTCAGTTTCTCGTCTGCCTCAAAATGAAATAAAGCCATCCTAGGCTTCAACACAGCACGTAAGCAGTCCCTCAAGAAATCCAAGACAGACCAAACTTCCATCCTCTGGACATCCCTACATTCAAACACAAAGATTTCTATTAAATATTTAGGACTCAAATATTTATATCCAGTCAATTAAATTGAGCATTACCTTCCCCACAGGGAATTCTTACCCTCCCTCAGCAGAGAGGACCAATTTCCTATACTTGCTAATAACACAGCAATGCCAATGGCTATAAAGAAATCCTTAACACTAGATGCAAAGACCTTGGAAGCAAACATACAAATCTAGTATAAAAAGAATATATAAAGATCTTGTTGCCAGCCAACACAAATGACTCAAGAAGCTTACAGTATAAGCTCCAACAGACAATAAAATGTGTGGGGAAAAAAGGTGAACAAAAGATCTCTTCCACAGATGCACCTCTACTTTGGAACACAGGGAGCTGGCAAGTGTGACAGGCTACAGAGTAATGCCCCAGGAAAGGAACATTCACTACTACCAGAAGATCCTACTACCAGAGCATCACTGTAGGTCCTAGTGGAAGAATTTACAGCCAGCATTTTGTACAGAAGAAATCACCAGCTAGACTTTGTTAATTGTGTTATCATGCCCACTAATTCATACGCCTCTCCTACAGCAAAACCTTTTTATTACAGAATTTAAAAAACCAATACTTGAATTTTAAACTTTAATATGAACTTACATTTTAAAGCATTAAATTACCTAGCGAAGCAGACACAAATGTGAAAAAAGGCCATTTCCTCCATCATTTCATTAAATTTGAAAGTACTTATTTATTTTAATAAGTCAAGATGTCCATATACCAGGAAATTAACATCAAAGAATGTTAAATATGCCCAGTATCACTTAAAAGCCTATGCATTTTCAAAAATAGCATAACTCAGCAAAAGTACTTTCCCAGCAGTTACTTTTTATTACAGTTTCCAACAGTACTTAGGGGGGAAAAAGCTGAACATATTTACTGTACTCTGCACTCCAGTTAATAGAGAAATCATAAGATACAATTCTGAATCCCATGTCCAGGCACCACAACACAACCATCTTCCCTAATTTAAGGTCTTCTGTTAATGCCAAATAGGTGGTTGTCTACCATGCGCTCTTCTAAGGGCTTCTGTGCAGACCTCCTTCACTGTCACATATCACTAAGACCACAGAGGGCCTTGATGAAACACCACCATCAGAAACAGAAACCTCAACATCGAACAGTTATACACAGCACAACAGGACATAACTGTGACTAGTATTTTGACCACTTGAACTATCCAGACATTCTCCAGCCTTAAGAACCAATCTGCTGAAATTACAGGGACTTGCAGAAGCAAGACTTGAACTGGCAGGTATTCTGAAAATCTGCTCCTGGGAGCTTGCACTTTTGAACAGGGGCCTATAATGGATTAGCCTACTTTCCCAAGGAAACAGGTTTATGCATTTCAGCTTTCTATTGCGTCTGGTCTTCCAGTTCCCCTTTACGCCCCCTCCACTTTGGAACCTAGTGGCTAACTGACCAGGTCTGAGGGAAGTGGGTGATATAAATCGCTACCAGTTTTGTGAAGCACGAGCATCAACAGAGGGAACCAAAGCAGGAAGCACTACTGGAAGAGCACTTCTGAAACCCAAAGCTTCTTAGACATTGGAGACTTCTCGCAGGAGTATAAAGCACTTAGCTGTGCATAGAACTACACAGTTCTGGGATTTTTAACAGCGGAGAAAGAAAGGCTCGTAATACCTTCTCCAGCTCATAGTCCTCACCTCATTATACCCTGCTTCAGTCACTCATGCATTTAATAGTAAGCCATTTCTCAGATGGCTTGTACAAATTTAAAGACAGAGGTAACTCTCCTGTGTTTGCACTGAGAGCAATTAAGCCCTGCTGACATCTGGGGAGCTCTTGTGCAATATGAACAGGAACTGAACTACATACACCAAACCCTTCTTTACAAAAATCACATCCAACTCTGTCTGCAAACTTCATGTAGCAAATCCCCTTCATCACAGATCAGCTTGTGATTATACTGTATCATGCATGTAAGTGTCTCAATTTCAAGTCTCCAGCAACAGAAATACAAATTACAAACCTGATCTGAAGTGCCACTGAAGCTTCCAAGTTGGAATCTATCTGAAAAGTTCACGTCACCTCTGGTTAGGAGCAGACTAGCATCTGGCATGTAAAACAGCTTTTTATACCCCAAGGGGCCAGAAGGCTTCAGCAGCAGCCTGAGACACACCACCACACCTCGGCAGCCAAAGACAGCATGTAATACTGAACATGAATGATCTATGTAAACTCTCCATGACTTCACTGCCATCATTACCTCAGGGTAAGTCTTATTTCTGTACTTGACAATTATATTCACACAAACACAAAGAACAATTCAGTTCTGAGAGCATCCATTTATTTACCAGTTCGTTTGTACAGGAGCTCAGCACATGCAACTGACCCCAGTGCTGAAGGTGAAGGTCCAGATGATGTGAAATACAGCAAAGGAGTCATGAGAGGTCCTGATCCAGCATGGTGCAAAAGCACACGATTGACATTTATGGGACCTTCCTCAACACAGTTATAGCTGCGAGTGTATTACAGGTGAGCTGGGAAAGAGACAGGAGACATTTGTTTCACTGTTCCACATAGGAAAAGCAACAGAAACTGCAGTCCATATGCCAATATCCATTACCTTCAGGCATTCAATTCTTTTGTTCATTTCTGAGGAAATTTATACACCAAGACAGTTTGGAAAGTCTCGGAAGTGAGACAGTAATCAAGAAGCCTAGGTGAAACATGCTCCATCTGAGCTTTCTGGTAGCTGGACAACTTAGATGTTGGCCTGAATGCTCCCATTTATAACAAGATAAAAAAAGTAGAACAGACCAGCTTCAGAAGCCCCAGTTCATCCCTGTGTTCAGCCACACCTGAGACACAGCACCTAGCCTCTCTGTGTCATTCTGGTCTTTACAACAGCAATCACAACATTCTAGAATAGATGTGTATGTACATGACTGCAAGGCTGTAAACCCACAGCAGTGTGGGGCAAATGTGGCTGAAGTAAGATTGCATGCAAAGGGAAAAGTAGGCAAAGGATGGGTTTACTTCATCCACAGGTAGAACTGACTGGCTTAGGCTAAGCTCACCAGTAGTGTTTGGAAGATGACAGGCAGGATTTTCTTTGAGATGGAGAAAGACAGAAGGCCTAACATTCATGGCTGTGAAGACTCCTTTGGTGGAAGAACTGCTTGCTGGTCAAGTCAGTCCACCTAATATTTTTAGAGGAGTTGCATGCCTCAGAAGTACCTCATCCTACAGAGGGTTCAAACATAAGGACTCTGGGTCAGAGATGCCCACAAGTCCTTACTGTGACAGCTCAAGTTGGAATCTTTTTATCTTTTAACAGGAACATCGGGTTCCTAATCCTTCATGAACAAAATCAGTCATCTCACTAACTATCCTTATCATTCCATTATCATCATCAGCCTGAAGTCCCATTCACCTCACAACTGGGCAGTGTCAAGAGACGGGAGTGGGTGGAAACACATACTTAGGAAATATCCATTCAGTGGACTTAATTCAATTAAACCCACTTACTTTCCCAGCTCTATAAAAACCGAAGCTTAAGACTCAGGTTCTCAGTACAGCTTGACATTACTTTTATACCGCAGAGCAACATATCTCTCCAGTAAATCATTCCTGTGCCAACAGCCTCCCCCAGATAGGAAGGCTACAGAGATGACCCTAAGAGTTCAGAGGAGAGTTTAAAACATTTCCAGAAAATCACTCAAGTGCTGTTTAAAGATGTAATTTATATGCACAGCTCCACATTCCATTGCAGGATTTCATATTTATTTAATTTTATGGTTAAAAGTTTGCCCAGCCAACACTTTGGGCACATGAACTCTTTAATAAAAAACTTTGTAATTTAGAGCCAAATGTTGAGTGCATTGAAAAGGAAAAGAATGTCTTATGACTCAAGACCAACACTGTCCCAACCCCTCTGGAAAAAACTGAGAGCACCAAGTAGATCGAGAGCTTTGACAAAGCAGCACAATTCAGTTTGCTGCTAGATGAAGAATTAAGCTCCATAGCTGGATCACCTCCAGGAAGGCCTCCTGTTAGCTTACGAGCTTCGCTACACCTCTGCTACCAAGATGGTGCCCTGTAAGAAGAGGCAGTCTCCAAGTCAACCAAGATCTCTTCAGTTAGCATTTGATGAGGTTGGATGTGCGGCTTAAGAAACTGTGTACAGCACTGGCATCTGGGCTGCATTTCCATCTCTGCTGTATGCTGCCTAGGGTATATCAAAGTTACTTAAACTGCCCTGTCCTTCAGTTCCCACCACTTAAACACTCCTAACCTTGGACATATTATGAGAACCAGAACACCTTCAAGTGCCAAGTACTCCAACTGCCATGGTACCAAAGAATACCTCAAAACACACAGAGATGAGACTCTCTTTAACTCTGCTTTTCCCTAATAAGGATGTGATGTTCAACATAGAAGAAATGCACGGCACCTCCATCCACCTACAAGGTGCTGGTGGGCAATGCCCTGCCAGCACCCAGCAGCCCACTGTGGCACTGCTTTTGCTCACGCTTCCTTTGGCAAGGGAACCCAGCAGGGCAGACATATTCCTTTGACAGGCAGGTGCTGCTTTTTCAAGACTCATAATGATTTAAAACTGTAAGTCTTCAACGCCACATTCTGCAAGACGGAGATACTTTCGGGGAATCAGGGGAGATGGGACAATTCCTGGGACAGAGACACTGAGAAGATCATCTTCTGAACAGTGACTGGAATGACACAAAGCAGTCATCTGATATTGCAAAAAATAATAGATATAATTCTACATCTACTGCATCAACTGCAGTATTGGCCTTGCTCAGGCTTTTCGCACAAAGACTCCACTTATATCCAGCAACTAGAATTCTGATTCACTCCTTGATTATTTCATGCTTGGACTATTGCAATAATGTTTGTGCCAAACCATTCTTTTTTATCCACACACTACAAGGCTATTCAGAGATTCCCTGCTTGCTTTGTTTCTCCCTACAGTATCCATGCTGTTCGGATACTTTTTTCCTTATTGTTATTCTCTTATATGCGTTCAGTTACATAGGAAACCAAGATTAGAAGTTCAATGTATGACTGCAATCATTCAGGAACCTCAAGGCAACAGCAGACTTCAACCTTCTGTGTATTCTCCAGTCTATTTACTGAGCTTGTCTCAGCTGCTACCCAAATACTCCATCTTTCTTTTGTATGCTTAAAATACAGGCATTTCACATATTCTTATGTCTAAAGCGCTTGAAATATTTTATACCATTTCCTATTTCAATGCCTAAATATCAGCTAAAATGACAACTTCTTGCTGCAATTCAGCACACTTACAGTTTCATGAAACAGTGCACTGGTTGTTATCATTTCAGAGGCTTTCTACAAATGTCCCAGTGTTCACATTGAAACAAAATGCAACAAAAAGCACAGTACTTTTAAAGTGATAGGTCCCCCCCCTCCCCAGCCAAAGCAGCTCTATGTGCTTGTTCATTTCAGCATGGATAGCCAGAGCTGTGATTGCAGCAGTACAAAGTAAAAATACTTTGATGTAGTATTGGAACAAATGTATCTGAAGCTCTGAAGATTTCATCTAACATCTGATGTAGTTATTTCATACTTTTGTGCTGTGGTAGGGAAAAACTTCATGAAAGAATGGAAGTTGAAGGAATGTCTCATTCTTTGCACCTCTTATATTTCAGCTTCTCAACACCTGGGTTGGAGCAATCACAGGCACAGCTACAGGTTGGGCAGAGAAGAGATTCAGAGCAGCCCTGCAAAGAAGGACTTGGCTGTGTTGGTTGATGGAAAAATGAACATGAGCCAGCAGTGTGTGCTTACAGCCCAGAAAGCCAACCGTATCCTGGGCTGCATCAAAAAGAGTGTGACCAGCAGGTCAAGGGAGGTGATCCTGCC
>JAOEHY010036148.1:0-26546 GCA_025447955.1 Psilopsiagon aurifrons
TCCTGTCCTTGCTCCATAGAGAGGAGGGAACATGGGGACAGAGCAGTCCTGGCCCCCACTATGGGTGCGTGCCCTATAGAACATGGGGGGGGACATGGGGACAGAATGGTCCTGTCCTTGCTCCATAGAGAGGAGGGGACATTGGGACAGAGCAGTCCTGGCCCCCACTATGGGTGCGTGCCCTATAGAGCATGGGGGGGGACATGGGGACAGAATGGTCCTGTCCTTGCTCCATAGAGAGGAGGGGATATGGGGACAGAGCAGTCCTGGCCCCCACTATGGGTCCGTGCCCCATAGAGCATGGGGGGGACATGGGGACAGAATGGTCCTGGCCCTCCTCTGGGTCCCTGCCCCATAGAGCAGTGTGGGCACAGCCTGGTGCTGCCTTCCTCCCTGGGTACCATGCCGAGGGCAGGGACAGCCCTCCTCCTACTTAGAAGCTGAGAAACAGCCCCTGCATTTGGGGTCACCTCCTTGTCACTGCCCCGGGGCACAACGGGGTGCACGCAGCCATCCCCATGGCTGCTGCCCCGTGGGGTCCCTTTGCTCCGTGTCCTGAGGGTGCTGAGGATGGAGCAGATGCTGTGCTCAGACCCCATCTGCTCACCCATGTCCTGTTTCCCAAGGGAAGGTGCCAGCCAGCAGCATCCTGGCCAGTGCTCCCTCGGACAGGAACCTGGATGCATGGAGGGTGAGTGCGGGCGCAGGGTGACAAATCACCAATCGCCCTTGGTGGCCGTGGGGTGGCAGACACAGACCCATGGAATGGTTTGGGTTGGAAGGGACCCTTAAAGCTCCTCCAGCTCCAACCCCTGCCATGGGCAGGGACACCTTCCACTGGAGCAGGGTGCTCCAAGGACACAGATCCAACCTGCCCTTGAGCACTGCAGGGATGGGGCAGCCACAGCTTCTCTGGGCACCCTGTGCCAGCGCCTCAGCACCCTCACGGGGAAGAGCTTCTCATATTCAACCTAAATCTCCCCTGTTCCAGTTTGAACCCATCACCCCTTCTCCTATCATTGCCCTTATCCACTCCTTATCCACTCCAGTCCCCAATGAAGAGTCCCTCTCCAGCATCCCTGTAGCCCCCTTCAGACCCTGGAAGCTGCTCTGGGGTCTCCACAGCTTCTCTTCTCCAGGCTCAACAGCCCCAATGTTCTCATTCTGTCTCCATACGGGAGGTGCTGCAGCTCCTGAGCATCCTCGTGGCCTCCTCTGGACTTGCTCCAACAGCTCCATGTCCTTACGCTTGAGGACAGCAGAACAGTGCTGCGAGTGGGGTCTCACCAGAGCAGAGCAGAGGGGCAGGGTCACCTCCTTCGAGCTGCTGGTCATGCTCCTTCTGGGGTGCTCCTCACCACGGTGTAAGGGCCCCCTCTTCCCCCATTCATGGCTTTGGGTTATCCACCCCAGCTCTGTTTGAAATCCAGGCAGTGGTTCTGTGGCCAGAGCAGGTCCCCAA
This sequence comes from Psilopsiagon aurifrons, assembly GCA_025447955.1. Classification (NCBI taxonomy): domain Eukaryota; kingdom Metazoa; phylum Chordata; class Aves; order Psittaciformes; family Psittacidae; genus Psilopsiagon; species Psilopsiagon aurifrons. The sequence goes on from JAOEHY010036148.1 coordinate 1,463, forward strand.
ACCGTGTCCCCACGGTGGGGTTGGTGGGTTCCAGGTTGTGACACCTCTCCTTGTCCATTGGGCAGGAGTCGGGCTGTCGGACCACGCACTGCAACCTGGAGGTGCTGCAGGAGAGCACCCTGGTCATCCTGGCCACCAAACCCCACGTGCTGCCGGGTGTGCTGCAGGAGATCCGGCCTGCTGTGGGACCACACCACGTCATCGTCTCCTTGGTGGCCGGTATCACCCTCCAGACACTGCAGAGGGTGAGTCCGCTCCTCCTTTTCCTCTTCCTCTCCCTCTTCTTATCCTCTTCCTGTCCCTCTTCCTAACCCTCCTCTTTCTATCCCTTCTCCTATTCCTCTTCTTATCCCTTTTCCTATTCCTCTTCCTCCTGCTCCTCCTTTTGCTCCTTTTTCCTCCTCTTCTCTTCTTCCTTCTCCTCCTTCATCTCTTTCTCCTCCTTCTTCTTATCCTCCTCTTCCTCTTCCCTCCCCATGGAGAACGACATGCCATCGTGGTTCTGTCCCCTCGGTCCCATGTCCATCTCCAAGTCCTACCCCTCTGGACCTCGCTTCTCCCCCAGCCCCAGTGGGTGATACCCATCAGTGTCCCACGACACCTTTGGGTGCTCCCTGGAGCTGGCACTCTTCTCCCATCCCCATCTCTCCCCAGCTTCTCCCCCACGGGACCAAGGTGCTGCGGCTCATGCCCAACCTGCCGTGTGTGGTGCAGGCCGGAGCGATGGTCTTCGCCCGGGGCAGTGATGCTGGTGATGAGGAAGCCGCTCTGCTGAAGAACCTCTTGTCCTCCTGTGGCCTATGTGAGGAGGTCCCTGAATCCTACATCGACATCCACACCGGCCTCAGCGGCAGCGGCGTAGCCTACGTAAGCACCAGCAGGACATGGGACACCAGGAGAAATCCCACCCTTTGGGGGTTGGAGGTGGTGTTTGGGCTTCTTTGCCTTGCACCACGCGCACCCCTTGATGTTCTTCTGCCCCAGGTCTATCTGTTTGCTGAAGCACTGGCTGAGGGAGCGGTGAAGATGGGAATGCCGGGCGGCTTGGCCAGCAGGATCGCGGCTCAGACGCTGCTGGTGAGTGGGAGATGGCACTTGGGGACACCCAGCGTTGCTCCTCTCCCTCTTGCCCTGCAGCACCAGCGAGGTGGCAGTGCTGGGTGATGTCCTGCCTCGGTTTCCCCTCTTGCAACCAAAAGATGAGGCCACCAAAAGACAGCAAAGTGTATGGTGGTGGGAAGGATGCTTCAGCACCTTGTCCCCTGCTGCAGGGGTGTGGGTGGGAGGGTGCTGACATCCAATGCTCAGGCAAGGAGGGGAGTTGAGGGGTCCCCTTCTCTCTGACCCCCCCCCCGGTCTCTCATGGGATCATAGAATAGTTTGGGTAGGAAGGAATCTTAATGCTCATCCGGTTCCAGCCTCCTGGTGGTTTAGTGGACACCTTCCACTGGAGCAGGGTGCTCCAAGCCCCTGTGTCCAACCTGGCCTTGAGCACTGCCAGGGATGGGGCAGCCACAGCTTCTCTGGGCACCCTGTGCCAGCGCCTCAGCACCATCACAGGGAAGAGCTTCTGCCCAAGAGCTCATCTCCATCTCCCCTCTGGCAGTTAAAGCCATTCCCCTGTCCTCTCCCTCCATCCATGGTCCAAACCCCCTCTCCAGGTACCCACAGCCCCTTTAGGCACTGGAGCTGCTCTCAGGTCTCCCCTTCAGGAGCCGCCTTCTGCTGCCCCAGCTCCGCTCTCTCAGCCTGCCTCCAGAGCAGAGCCCCTCATCATCCCCATGGCCTCCTCCGGACTTGCTCCAGCACTTCCATGTCCTTCTTCTGTCGCAGGGTGCAGCAAAGATGATGCTGGAGACAGGGGAGCACCCGGCGAAGCTGCGAGGAGACATCTGCACTCCCGGAGGCACCACCATCCATGCACTGCACCAGCTGGAGAAGGGCGCATTGAGGGCCACCGTCATGAACGCCGTGGAGGCGGCCACCAACCGGGCACGTAGCATGGCTGAGGACTGAGAACCAGGTTGGAGACAAGCCCCTTCATCCCCTGTGGAGCAGGAGGGGTGATGGAGACCAGAGTGAACCCCTGCAGGGAGCAAGGGGGACCCTGACACCCTCCGGAGACCCTCGTTGGGGTTGGAGATCGTGTGGAGCCATGTCCATGCCATACGCTACCTCTGCAAGGCTGGGACCAAATAAACGTGGGCAGCACCGTGGCATGTTTGGTTCTTTTTGGTCCTTTCAGTCTCCAGGGGGTTACTGCAGCCACCGTGGGGTCATGTCCATGGGGAGGTGGCAGTCATGGGTCCTTGGGGCAGTGGGGATGGAGCTGATGCCACGCAGGTTCTATGCTCACCAGCACTGTGATGGGATATATTGCACTGGGAATGGGTTTTTGGGGACAGTAGGAGCCAAGGAGCATCAAAGGTGCTGCTGAGGATGCCAAAGGACATTGAGAAGTGGGGAGCTGGTAGGATGATGCTCTGGGGTGAGAACAGAGGAAGACTTTGATTCCAAACTCATCGTGCTCATGGACACTGATTCCTGCTCCTCTGCTCAGCTCTAGAGGTGTGTGCATGAACATGAAGCTGCTTCTGCATCCCAAAAACATGGGTGAGAAGTCAAGCAGCCAAAGAACCTCCACCTCCCACCCCAGCCAGGCACCAGCATCACATCACAGTCCTGCAGATGGGCCCAGCAATGAGGTGGCGGGATGGAAGCCCAGAGCCTCTCTTAGCTCTGGGGTGCTGCACATGCAGAGGGTAGAACCTCAAAACTTGCCCATCTGGAGAAGATCTGAGCCTTCTGCATGTCCTGGCACCTGCATGGATGCAAGTTAGTGATGATCTCCAAAGCACTCTGAAGATAAAAAGCTGGTTCCATCATGGATGCTGATGGTACATGCATCCTCCTCGAGGTCCTGTCTCCAGGAATACCATCATCCCAAATACCAGTGGCACCAACCCAAGAGAGAAGCCACAGCCTCACGGTGCTGCTGGGTCATGCCAAGGCAGGATCTGGTTACCTTCCTGGTTTGCTAAGCACAAGTTTTAACAAAACCAGCTTAAATTCCATGATTTTAATGTGGAATAGGGCAGCACTCAGTGCCTTCAGAAGAGGGATCTCATGCCTGGTGGGATCATGGAGCAGATCCTCCTGGAAGGCATGGTGAACCCTATGGAAGCAGGGAGGTGATTTCTGGCAACCACCAGGGCTTCACCAAGGACAAACCGTGCTTGACAAAGGAAGTGGCCTTCTATGATGAAGTGTGTTGGTGGACAATGAAAGAGCTACAGATGTCATCTACCATAGACTTCTACTGTCCCTGGAAGCATTCAAAAGCCGTGTATTTGAGGCCCTCAGTGCCGTGGGTCAGCAGTGGCCTTGGCAGCGCTGGGAACAGTTGGACTTGATGCTCTTAAAGGACTTTTCCAGCCTGGAATCAGAGTTTGATATGGTCCCCCCCCCAACATTCCTGCTGCTAAATTAGAGATGGGTTTGATGGATGGGCCATTACATAGAATGGTTTGGATTGGAAGGGACCTTGAAGATCATCCAGTTCCAGCCCTAACCTGCCAGAGGGGAGGTTGAGATGAGCCCTGAGGCAGAAGCTCTTCCCTGTGAGGGTGCTGAGAGAAGCTGTGGCTGCCCCATCCCTGGTGGTGCTCAAGGCCAGGTTGGATGGTGCTTGATTGGTGCTCCCAGTGGAAGGTGGCCCTACCCATGGAAGGGGCTTGGAACTGGATGAGCTTTAAGTTCCCTTCAACCATTCCATGGTTCAACGTTCTCAGCACCCAGAGCTGCCTGAACACAGGACAGAAGCACATGGAGGTCCCCTCTGGGCCACCCCCATGGCTCCATGTGACTTTACACACAACAGCACCAAAGTGGGAATAAAAATTCATTTAATTTTCATAACCTCTGAAGTTAAGAGACAAAGACCCAACAAGTAGAGGCGCCCACCCCACTGCTGTCACAGGACATGGCAGCACTGATGGGTTATGGGTGGTTTTCATTCCTCCTGTCAAGAATTTGGCTCAGCAAGCCAAAAATTCAGCTAAATTAGATCAAGAGCTGCTAAATTCACATCTGATGCCTCCAGGATGTCAAGGCAGTGCTGGGAATCCCCCCTGCTCCCACCTCAACTCATGATGAACATCTCCCTTGTACCGTGCGATGTGTCCTTCAGCTTCAACCACCCCACAAACCCAGTGATGAGGCACTTCAGCCTCCATCCCCAGAGCCTTCAGCTCCCTGAGGATGCTCTGGTGAGGTTTCAGCGGGTCTCCGAGGTGTTCCTGGGCTGTGATGGGAATGATGGAGGTGACCCTCTATGGGAAGCCACAGCTTCTCGGGTACCACCCAAGTGTCCTTATCCCCAATGCAGTGCATGAAGAACGTTGTCTCAAACCAGCCCCAAACCTCCCCAGCTTAACAGGACTCTGTTCTGGCAGCAGAAAGAGCATCATCAGCCTCTTCCAGACCAGAACGTTTGCCTCCCAGCACTCCAGGAGTGGTCCCTGTCCATCTGGATGTGCCCACCTCAGCCAAGACACAGGGAATTACTTAGTGCAACATCCCCCATCATCCTGGCTCCTCACATTCCTCCCTCACCCCTTCTCCCCATGGAACTGGGAAGACTGGGCAGTGTTGGGGACATCCACCCCCTTTTAGTAGTGCCAGTGACCAGGGGGCCACCACTCCTTAGTCCCATGGCACCTCCTCAATGTTCTTCAGTGGGGAACAACCCTCAAAGACACAACACATGGAGGAGTTGTTGCACAACCCACCCGTTAGCCCTAAATTGTATCCCTCACCCTTAGCTGTGGTAGCCCAGGGGTGTTCAGACCTCCTGAGCCCCATGATGGAGGGGTGAGGAGTGCTGGTACATCCCCCCCTGGGACAACCAGGATGTCCCCAGGCCTGTTGTCCCCCCTGCCCCAAGCAGGGTGGTGGTTGGTAGCCATGAGGTCCTGGCTCACCCTGCCCTAGGAATGGGGGCTGCTGCCATGGTGGAGCCGATGGGCCATGCTGATGAGGGAACGGAGCTGCACCAGCTTCAGTGGCCCCACTTGTCGGGGGTCCTGACCCTCCAGCCAGCGCAGCGCCGTCTCCAAGCCTTTGATAGCTTCACGAGCTGTGGGCAACAAGGTGTCTCCTCCTTCCCCACCCTTTCTGTCACCTCCATCTCCAGCAGCTGCCTCCTCATCCTCATCCTCCTCTTCCCCATAACCCCCCCCAGGACCTTCCTCCTCAGCATCCTCTTCCCCATTGTCCTCCTCCGTACCCGGGGCTGCATCATCCAAGTGCAACCAGTCAGCCACCTCCTCAGGAGCCAAGCGCTTGTAGGCCAACGCAGCCAGATGGGTCAAGTCACTAAAGACTTTGCTGTCCCCACCACCGTCCTCCCCATGTGCGGGGTCTCCATGCTCTTCCTCTCCAGGCTGCGGCTCGAAGGCAGCGCGGAGCCCCAGCAACCAGCACTTCTCAATGGAGCCAGGAGGGATGAGATCCCAGGAGAGCCCAGCCAAGTACAACATGTCCTTGAGGAGGAAAGACCTCACAAAGTCCATGGGCCCACCTGAGCCATCAGCAGCACAGGAGACAGCCAAGCGCAGCAGCTCCCGCTTGTAGAGCTGCTTGAAGGCCAACACTACCCCTTGCTCCAATGGCGCCGGGATACGGCCTCCCCCTCCGGCCGAGCGGCTCCCAGCAGGACCTTTGGAAAGGAAAAGAGCACGGATGGAGCCATCGGGGGTCTGCAACGGGGGCGATTCCTCAGGGCCTGTCCTAGAGGAAGGCGACGCGGAGCTGAGCAGCAGCACAGCCTTCTGCTGCAGGCAGCTCCGGCGCAGGTAGCGTTTGACACCCGGCACGAAGTCCTCAAAGAACCAAGCCCGGAGCAGCGCCGGGCCCAGCCTGGCTTCGGGGCCGTAGCGATAACAAGCAGGGAACTTATCCTGGTTGTGGTGACGGAGACTGGGGGGGTCACGGTGGCTCCCAACCACCAGCGGCTTGAGCTTATGGGCACCGGTCAAGTTGGCTGCCAGCAGCACGGTGACCCGCTCGCGGGGAGACGGTCGTCGCCGTGCCGTCACCTCACCCGTCTGCCCCGGCAGCAGCTTCCAGTAGAGCCTGGTGATGTTGGCGTTGTAGATCTGCTCATCCCCGTACCCAGCGGCGTCGGAAGCTGCGATGGGCAGGGATTCAGGGCAGGCAGCCGGAGCCCGCTCGGGCTCAGCGGGGAGCCCACCCTCACCGTAGATGCGTTGGCTGGAGATGCCATGGCGCTTCTGCCAGCGCCAGAACCACCCGTGGCTGGCTTTGAAGGTACATTCCGGTCCGTAGATCTGCCGGGCAAAAGCTTCAGCTTGAGCCTGGATGAGCGGCCCGGACAGGGGCACCCCATGCTGCCGGAGAGCCAGAAACCAAGCGTAGACAGCGCGATCGATCTCCTCCTCGTTGGCCAACCGCATCTTCTTGCGTTGAGTGCCCACCTCCCCTCCGAGCTGCTCCAGGAACCAGCGCAGCTTCGCCTCGTCCTTCAGCCACCCCCTGAGCGTGCCGCCCGGCACCCCGAAGGCGCGGCACACCGATGCCTGCCGCTCGCCCTTCTTCACCCTCTCGATGGCCTGCAGCTTGTCCTTGATGGAGTAAGCGCGGCGCAGCGACATCTTCACCGTCACCCCATCACCGCCTGCCCGCTTGCCGCCCCCCTCCCGTCCCCCCCCCGGGCACGGAGCCGTACCCGCAGCCATAGCGGTACCGGGAGGAACCGGAGAGCGGGGAGGAGCGGGGGGGGACCCCGCGTTATAAGCGGGGTCTTTGTCTCCTCCGCCCCGCAGCACAACCACCCGGGGAGGCGGAGCGGCGCGCAGCGCGCACGGGTGTGCCCCCCCCGCCATTGAGTTGCGCTGCTCCGCTCTCCCCCCCCTTTGATCGGGTCCTATTGGTCTCTTCCCCGTAGAGCCACCAGCGCGCTGGGTTGTACCACTCTGCGGAAACGGGGGTGGCGCCTGCCCTCCCCTTTTCCGTGTTCTGTTGGTCTCTTCCCCGCAGCGCAGCTGCGGCCCCGGGTTGTACCACTCTGTGATAAGGTGGGGGTCCCTGTGTGCTTCCCCTCCTTTTCCTGCTTCCTTCTCGCCCTTCCCGGCTCTTCACTACGTTGAAGTGAAGAAGAAAAGACGATCCCCGCTCTCCGAGCGCGCTGCGTTGCTTCAATCAGCGCTCCCGCTCTCTCTAACCCCCCCCGCCCCGAGTGTGAGTGGTGCGCGCCGCTCCCACAACCCCCTGCGCGCGGTGTGGTGCCGCCTTTTGGCTGTGGAGCCCGAGCGGAGCGGAGCTCCTGCGGCCGTGCGGGGCTCCTCGCTGCCGGTGAGTGCGGCCCCCTCCCCCCGTCTTCCCTCATCGCCCCCTCACTAGTAGGGGTTTTTGGGGGTGGTTTATTTCTGTCTCATCCCTGGGGTGGGGGGTGTTGGGGGTTCCTCGTTGTCTGTGGGGCCCTTTCCGGCTCAGGGGCCGGGAAGAGAGCTTGTGGGAGCGCTTTCTCTTATAGGCATTAGGATGGAGGTTGTGATCGTGTCACTGTGGTATTTGGGGTGCCTTCGTCTCATGGGCGGCTAAAGGAGGATTTGGGGGCCCCTTTTTAGTGGTGCCTGGGAAGGGGGTAAGTGAGGGGGCTTCGTTATATGTGGGAGTATTTTTTCATGTTACACTCCCAGAGATAGAAGGTTGTGGGGTTCCTCCGTTGTCAGTGTGGTCGTTTCCCCTTTACAGCCTTGGGAATGTGGATGGAAGCCCCCCCCCCCAAGCCTCTTTGCCTATGTCTGTGGTGTGCATTTTCTTCCTGAAGCCCTATGTGTTAGGGTACCCTTCATCATTGAGTTTACTTTTCCACACTCAAATTGCCAGGGAATACTGGGGTGACACTCCTTATGTCCCCCCCAACCTCTTAATTCCCTTTCTTAATAGGTTTGGGAAGAAGGTTGTGGGGGCCACCCCCTGTTCCCTGTGGGGTCTCTTCCCTCACATTCCAAGCAAGGAGGATATGGAGGCTCATTACTGGAGAGATCCCTTTTCCCTTCCCAAGCTTAGGGAAGGGGGATTGTAGGGTTGTCCCTGTTCTTGAGGGTCACTTCCCTTTCCTTGTAGGCTCTAGGTAGGTTCCAGGAGCATCCTGTTACCAGTGCAAGGATGGACTGATGCTGGAGGGCTGCCTAAACCTGCGCCCCTTCCATGGATTTTAGGGAGAGATGTTCCCTCTTTGGGATTATACCCCTGCTATATAGAGCTGCTTTCAGGCCCGGGGTGTGTGTGTGTCAATATGGTTCTTGGCTATACCCCAGGAGTCCTGAAGGAGAAGGCTCAGGGTGCCTTTGGTCTTTGGGTTTACTTCTCCCCACTCAAATTCCCGGGGGATAATGGGGTAACCTCCCTCTTTTATGCCCTCCATAATCTTAGTTCCCTTTCCTCTTAATAGGTCTGAGAAGGAGATTGTGAGTGATCACCCCATTCCCTGTTTGGAGGCCCCCTGTTCCCTATGGGGTCTCTTTTCCCCTCATACTCCAAGAAAGGAGGATGTGGAGGTCGTTATAACCTGGGAGATCCCTATTCCCTTCCCAGGCTTAGGGAAGGGGGGTTGTAGGGTTCTCCTTATTCTTGGGGGTCTTTTGCAGGTTCTGCTGTATGGGCTGATGCCGGAGGTCTCCCTAAACCTGTGCCCCCTCCCATAGATTATGGGGGGACACATTCTCTCTTTTAGGGGGATGCCTTTGCTACATGAATCCTCTTTCAAGCCTGAGGGGGGTGGCACTGTGGTTCGTCCTCTATTAAGGAGGGGAGCTTAGGGAGCCCCCTGTCTCCGGCAGCTCTGGGTGCCTTTGGGGGCTGTTCTTCTCCCCATCCCTCATCTCACCAAGAGATTTTTTTGTTGAGTCACCTGCAAAGGGAAACTCAAAAGGAAACTGTCATCTGACAGCTTCTCCAGCTGGAGCAGCAGCCTCATCCGGCCCTGCCCTCGCTCTATAGGTGTTCTGCTCCCTACCCTTTCTCTCTCTCCATGTGCGGCTATTCCCAAGCTCTCTGTAACCTTGGCAGTGCCTCCAGCAGCTCGTCCTGAGCCTTCTGGTTCTTGTTTCAGCGACAGCTCGCTCAGGAGGCTTCTCTTTCAGGGCTATATTTGGGGTATGGGCAGAGCCAAATGCTTCTGCAGAGGCTGCTAATGTGCTCTCTGGGGGGTTGTGAGGGATTACAGCAGTAGCTAAAGTTGCTGAGGCTGCTACAGTGTCATCCCTTCCCTCCTCCCATCCCGGAATCTGTGTGGATTTGTTCTTTCGTGTCGGCATCATTAGAATTGAGTTGAATCTGATGTTCACAACCCTTTTGTGTTCAGGATCAAGGAGAAAAGAGCTTCCCTTGGCTGTAGAGCTGTAATTCTTTCCTTTTCTAGGTGGGCCTCTTTCTCCCTGGCCTTGCAGGTAATGGCTTTTTCTCTTCACCTAAGCGGTTTTCAGCTGCTTTACCTCAGGAAGATGACTTTCCTGCCTTTCCCCACTGCTGAAGTCCTGTGTCCTTCATTCTCTTTCCATCATCCATCAGCAGTATTTGTTTCTTGGAATGAAGAGTCACGTTTTTACGTGGTCAGGGTTGGGAATTGTTGTTTCCCTGGCTAAAGGTTAGTGTGGACCTTTGTGTTACAGCAAAGGTGATGGTGGGCCCTCTCCTGCCTGTGTCCTGAATTAGGAGAGAGCCACTTTAAAGACTTAAACCAGCAGAAAAGCAGCACAACTCAACCCTTAACATCATTTTGCTTTAATTCCCTGTGTTGACTCAGTACCAGCGTTGAGGGGCTGGATTTGCCCCCTTCAGCTGCAAGAGGCCTCTGGTGTGGGACCGGCTTTGGTTCTTTGAACTCTGAATCACTAAAAGGAGAAAAGCAGGAGGTGGGGCAGGGTGGATGCTGGCCTTGTCTTTGCTGTGGAACAGGTAGGTGTGGGGCAGCTGTGCCTTACTGGTTCCTGAATGCCCATCTGGAATGGCTCCTGCTTTTCTGCAGTGGAAGTTTTTGGAAGAGGAGAAGTGTTTCACCAGGAGGATGTGGGTAACACATCTCGAATGTGGTGTAGCCGGTGTGTCAGTCTGAGGTTGTAGGAAGGACCAGGCTGATGCTTGTTACCTTCCTGCTCCTCTCTTTGACATCAGATGGTCCTTTTCTGGGCTCTGTGGCGTTTCTTTTTCTGGCTGGTGCTGGGATGAGTGGTCAGGAGCTGCTGGTGTCATATTTGAGAGGACAAGAGCACTAAATAGATAACCATGGCCAACATCAGCAGTGCCAGGGCATGGAAGGAGATACACAGATGGAGGATTGGGATAGAATCTCCTGTGCTGAGAAACCATCAGTGCTGGGGGAAGCTGCTTGGACATACAGAAACCTTTGGGGCTGCATTGGGGAGGTGTTTTTGGAGTCAAACCACAGCAAGCTGCCCCGTGTCTCCATCCAGAGTGTCCCAGTGCCACCTAATCGTCATTTTTGATGTCTTCTCTGAGGAGGGGAGTTGAATCATGGTTGTAATCTTTGTTGTGGCTTGCAGAAAATAATGTATCCCCCCAGAAATCAGTGAGGGATGAGATAAGCTCTTATCTAAAGAGCCTTCCCAAGGCTGTCAGGGACATCTTAAACCACATCCGACTTCAGTTCTTCCTGGGATTGCTGTTTGCTGACTGTGTTGCTGCCTGACTTTGCTCCCTTTTGGGAGCAGACACAGCAGCCTCGTGAGAGGAACATTTCAGTTCCAGGGCAAGAGCTACAAACCTCTTAATTCAGAAGAAATACAACTTAAGGTTGAAAGGGAAGAAGTGGTTTTCATTAAACCAACAAATGGAGTTGGCTTTTGGCTCCAGCCTTGGGGTAATGTGTTACCTGCTTTTGTTTTACTGGTCCTTTAAAATAAGGGGCTAATGCCTCCACATAGCTGGAGTCCAAAGATTCTTCTGTATTTAGAGACCTTTTCATTACCTATTTCAATGCCTTCCTGCATTTCCCTTCGGTGCTGGAAGTATCACAGATTTGTTCTGGCTTGAAATACCTAAGACGTGCTGACAGGACACCCCCAAACCCAAAGCACTGAAGCAGTAGCTGAGATTAAAAGGATTTCAGGGGTTTGTAGCCATCTCTAACAGTCCGTTAGGTGATTATTTGGCATTGATAAAGATTAATAATAGCGTTTCCATTTCCAGTGGCTTCATGCTCTGTAAAATACCAGGTACTTGTCTGCACTGCACTGGCTACCCAGGAGCTGCTCTCTGGTGTGTGCAGTAAGAGCCCTTATGCTTTCCTATCCATAGGTTTGTGTTTCTTAAACACTTTCAATGAAGCTTCTGCCTATGTCTCAAAGTATTAATATATCTTTGTGCTTAAAAAAAGGTGAATTGAATGGAAAACAGCATCTGAAGAGCAGTTGTAGGCAGCAGATGGATGAGGTTTGAGTGTAACTGCTTGTGTCACTTTAAGTGCAGGCTGATGGATCCCTAATTCAGCTGTAGTTCCTGTGCTCTGATTTTTGCCAGTGGAGAGCATTGATAAAACTAATTCATGTCGTTTTAATTGTAAAACTTTGTTTGGGGAGGTGAAGCAGTTGAGAACATGAGGAGGAAAGTGTTGGAACACCCACGCAGGCTGTGGTAAATCTTTGCTGCCTTAAACCAGATTGAGCAGTGACGATGTGCAGGCACTTAGTCCAAATCCTTTTAAATTTCATCCAGACCCTCTGAAGAGGTGGAGCAAGTCCAGGGGAGGCCATGAGGATGAGCAGGGGCTGGAGCAGCTCCCGTGTGGAGACAGGCTGAGAGCATTGGGGCTGTTGAGCCTGGAGAAGAGAAGCTGTGTGGAGACCTCAGAGCAGCTTCCAGTGTCTGAAGGGGGCTCCAAGGATGCTGGGGAGGGAGTCTTCATCAGGGGATGGAGCGATAGGAGGAGGGGTGATGGGTTCAGACTGAGACAGGGGAAGTTCAGGTTGGAGATAAGGGAGTTCTTCCCTGTGAGGGTGCTGAGGCGCTGGCACAGGGTGCCCAGAGAAGCTGTGGCTGCCCCATCCCTGGCAGTGTTGAAGGCCAGGTTGGACACAGGGCCTTGGAGCACTCTGCTCTGGTGGAAGGTGTTGTCCCTGCCTGTGGCAGGGGCTGGAGCTGGATGAGCTTTAAGAACTCTTCCAACCCAAACCATTCCAGGATTCTATGTTTGTGAGCTCACATCTTGTCTGAAGTAAACTTGTGTTGTGGAAGCACTGGTAGTGCTTTGCTCTGGTATTAATGGTGTGCAGCTCATCTCATCAGGCTCACTGCACCAGCTCAGGTGATGATTTGTATGATTAAAATCCTTGCATGTGCCTTTTCCCAGCTTCCTCTGGGAAAAGTTACAAACACAGAGTAGAAATAACTTTTCTTTTCAGCTTTTTAATGCTTATGAATTGTACGTCATTGAGAATCTGATCTTCATTATAACTTAACCTCGGGTTTAAAGGTACTGAAGTTTTCCTTAAGTACAAGAAACAAGTAGATGCCATAATTATCTTGAACTCATTGGAAAATGGTTTTCCACTTCTGGTAAATTCACTTCATGAGTTTTTTTTTCCTGGTAAGAATCTGCATACAAACAACGCCTGAATTCCTGTGTACAGATTTTGGGGTGGGGGGAAGGAATGAACATTTGGGATCCCTTTGGCTTTGTGGGTTTATGTTACTTCATTGCTAAAATACCCTTTTTATGTGTAACTTTGAGTGAGTGACATGAGAAGCTATCTCTGATGAGGCCTTGTAAGTTTAGCCTCATAGGTACAACTCTGTGTAAGCCTTCCATTCTACCACAAGCTCCCACATGCTGTATTGCTGCTTTTCCTGAAGTGCTAGGCTTGCTATGCTGCTGGTATTTTATGTCTGTTCTCATTCATAGTATGTTGTACAGGTTGCTAACGACTGGTAGAAACAGCTACAGTGATGTGAATTCATTCTTTGACGTGCTAATTGCTATATCTTCAGACTTCTGTAAGGTATTGACAGTGGGGGACCTGAGCTCCACTTTTGCACCACTATTGTCATGGAAGGTTGGGACCTTCTCTGGCTCGTTCCCTGTCATGATCCTTTGGGATACTTTTATTGGTAGGGCTTTAAAATGAAAACTAAGTGGTTGTCTGTGGTGTCGGATCATGAAGAGAACTTGGTTCTGGGGAATGAACCAGCTTTTAGTTGGATTGAGTGTATTATATATGTGGGGGATTAACTGTATGGTACATTTGGCTGTTGTCACTCTGTTCCTCTCTCATGAGCTGCTGCATCTTTAGAATGTGAAACTTGCTCTAACTTTATCCTTTTCTTTAATGCTCTCATAGGAGCTGAAAAAGTAAGTACTCTTGAGCTGCTGTGTGGGTTTTGTACTGACAAAGGAAATACTAAACCATGCATTTCAGTGGGTCTTGGTCAAATGGGCAGTGAAATGCTGATGGGAAGTGAAATATTGACAGGTTGGGACGGTTTGAGCTGTATTGAGTGGCATTTGGGTTTCTTGTTGCACCCATAGAGAGCCTTCCTGAGCTAGGTGAAGATGTAACCTGCGAATATAACACCACCTGCATTGGGTTGATGAAATATGCTTAATAAATTGTCTCCTTGAAGGCGACAGACTGATTTTTCCCTTGGGATAACACAAAGGAATGTGACTGGAGCCGTGCAGAGCATGTCAGGCTAATGCAGAAGTCCAGTGTTCTGTTTAAGAGCCCTAAGGAGCCTCAAAACCCAAATGTACTATCCAACCTGTGCGCTTTCAGGTGTGCTTTTGCTTTTCCCATGGATTTGGTGCTGTTTCAGGCCATGTGCACTGCAAAGCAGGACCTTAGTGCACAAGATTTGAATTTCCATCATTTAACCCTTTTCCAAGTCTTCCAGTGACTGAAATCCAGGTATTTCTCCAACAAACCTTGATGTTACCTCCCAGTAATCCCATTTAACTTGATATCTCCCATAAAGATTGTATTTGAAGAGGGATGCTCTTTGCTACTTAATATGAAAAGTGTAGCAGCAGAGCTCATCCTGATGAGCAAACCTAAGTTACTACTTGCTTGTAGCCTTGCTCCTACTTTATGATGCATGTGCTTCCAGCTGGTGTTGTTGCTAACAAGTAGATGAATGTTCATTGCAAGCGCTGCTTTGTTTCTAGTTGTCTGTAAGAAGTGGCTTCTTGCTCCGTAACTGGTGTAAAAATGCAAATGGGGTGTGAAACAACATGAAGACTTAAAAGTAGCTTAAATTGAAGCTTATTTTTAAAGGTTTTGAGCTGTTTTCACTGTGTTATCAGCAGCTGGTGGACAAACAGTGCCACAACTCCAGTGAGAAAATAATCTACTTTTGCTTCTAGTACTTGCTATCATTGAAATATAGCATTAAATTGCTTCGTTTTCGTAGGATCATAGAATAGGGTTGAAAAGGACCTTAAGATCATCCAATTCCAACCCTCCTGCTATGGGCAGGGACATGTCCCACTAAACCATGCCACCCAAGGCTCTGTCCAACCCAGCCTTGAACACCGCCAGCGATGGAGCATTCATAGCTTCCCTGTGCAACCCATTGCAGTGCCTCACCACTCTTACAGCAAAGAATTTCTTCCTTATATCCAATCTAAACTTCCCCTGTTTATGTTTGAACTCATTATCCATTGTCCTCTCACTACAGTCCCTAATGAAGAGTCCCTCCCCAGCATCGCTATATACATCCCTAATTTTAAACGGTATGAATCCCTAATTTTAAACTCTGTGAATTCAAATTGAAAATATAAAGAGGCTAAAGTGTAAGTTTATTGATTTTACTGGATTCTCAAGCCCTGGACTTGAGGCTTGTCAAGTTTTCCAGGACTAGTCAGACCTGTATAGCTATCAGCTGAAGTCTGGAGGGTATTCCAGCTGTAGGTGACTTTGATTTGTCACAGCTAAACTTGAAGCTGTCAGAAGCTAAGGAGAACTGGCTTAGAGGTCCTGGGCATGGTTTAGTGGGAGGTGTCCCTGCCCATGGCAGGGGGGGTTGGGACTAAAATGATCTTAAGGTCCTTTCCAACCCTAACTATTCTATGATTGCAGCCTTTTTATGCCGTATCTCCAGGGATCTGACCGTGTAGTGCTTGGTAAAGAGGTAGTTACCTTCACCTCATTACTTACTAGATAAGCGAGCACTACGCCAAGTTCTGTACTTGAAACGAGAATTCCTATTCCATTTCCAACAATCTGCACATTAATTGCTTGATTATCTCTTACCATTTGTGGTAACATATGACCAGGGCAGGAAAACAAATCAGATGCAATAGTTTTCATTTTGATATGAGATCTTTTTGCTAAACTACACAAATCAGGAGATCTCCAGCTCTTGGTCACTTTTAATAACCAGAAACTGGGGGTTTCCATCAAAAAGGAGTAATAGTTTTTCAGTCAACTCCCATCTGCTGGTTTTTGAGCAGCAGAACGCAGTGAGGTGTAAGCAAGCTCTAAAGATACTCAAGAATTGGCGCAGCTTTCTCTAGATGTCTTCCTAAAACAGTAGTTTGGGATACATACCAAGTACTTAAGGCGTAACCCACTAGTTGGAAGAATTCTGTTAGACATTAACCAGGGATTTCACCCCCCAAATCATCATTTTTTCCTTGTCAGTTGTCTTCAGAAGTGAAATTTGAAGTGTTTTCAGACAGTGCCTTTATTTTTAAATCCTAATACGCAGAATATTTGTCAGAACAGCAGAAATAGAAGGTTATTTTGATTCAGAAACTGAGGCAGTTTAAGTTCTTTAGGACGCAGGACAGCCAGAACTAAATTGCTCTTTAACTATGAATAACAAGTGTGATGCCTTGTAACACTCTTATATTACTTAAATCACTGAAGTCTGCTGCATGCCCTTGCTTTACTCAGTTTTGCTGCCACTACATTGTTGTGCTTATCTTTTAACGCTGCCACTCTTTGGAAGATGAGGACAAGGAAACCTCCCTGCCCAGTAGAGAAAGTGTGGGTAGACAAGCACAAGTACGATGAAGCGGAGAGACTGCACTATGAAAGAGAAGCCACGTTAGCTGCTGCTGCTCCTCCAGAGGAATTCCAGGAGGTAGAGGCTGTTAATGGAGTCTGCAATGAGGACTCTCTTGATGGTGAATTCAAAGGAGACCTGAAGAAAACCAGGAATGGGAAGAAACAAAGGAAAAGGAAGCGTTCTCCCAAACCCAAGAATGCGGCCTCCAAGTTAGACTCTGTCCTGGCTGGCTTATTGGCTGACCATGTGTGGTTTGAGAAACCTTTCTATGATCGTGCTGAGAGCATGTACAGGAGGAAGCTAGCAGATGGGCAGAGCCAAGAGGCACCTGAGACTGAACTAACTGCTGAGCAGTCCCCTGGCCAAGCTATTCCTAAGCCCAGGATGCTTTCAGCAGCCCTGTCCTGCTCCCATGGGAGTCTGTCTGCATGTCACCACGTTGTACAGGGAGTCTGGATCAATAAATTGGACTTTGATAAGGCTGAGAAGGTGTTCCTTGAGAGATCTCAGTTCTTTGTGCCTCCAAATGTCCTAACCATCCCATCTGCGTGGTCAAATGATGGCAGTGTTCGGATGAGAACACCTGATGAGGGCTATGGTACAGCCCTGCCTACTCCTGCTACCCCAGGCTTGCCTCCAGACATCTCTGCTCATTCTGCTCCTCCCTTTGATACCAGTTTGCCTGACTCTGAACACCAGACAGTAAATGGCAAGCCCCAGCTTTCAAGCCTGCAGGCTCTCATGTCAGAGGTGTGGTTGGAGAAACCTCTGTATGATGATGCTGAGAAAAGCTTCTACGAGAACATGTTTGATGGGCATCCATCGGGCAGAGGCCGACAACAGCGACGTGGGTGCCCCAGAGTGTCAAAGAACCACCATGGGAACAAGAACCACAACGGAAAGCAAACAGGCATCAACAGACACACAGAGATGGCCACCAACACTCTGCTTCCCAGTGATGCTGAGCACCCTTCACCTACCACCTTCTTCCTGCATGAGGACAGTGAGACTGTGTGGCTTAATAAGCCAACATATGACCGCGCTGAGGCACGCTTCTATGCAGCCGAGGCTTTGCGAATGTCAAGAGCAGAAGGAACTCCTTTGGGAATGCAGGAATCCACAGTGGTAGACCCCTCCCAATCAACTGCTTGTGCTCCAGGCCTACCTGCTCCAGAAACGAAGTAGGAGAAGTTTATTGTGGGGTAACGCTCACACATGCAAAGCTCCTGGCTCAGGATTGAACTGAAGGAGTTTTCGTGTGTAGAAGATGGTCCTTTGTGTCTGCAGAGCCAAGGGACCTGTTTGGGGCAGGGTTAACTGGGGGAACCTCCTTCAAGGAACCCCCTTCTCATGAATACCGGTGACTAAAGGTGTGGTGCCAGAGGTTAAGGGTTTAAAGTGAGGGCTGATGAGCTGAGGTTTGACCCTCTCTTTACATGGGGGGAGCCCAGGGCCATGTCTCTTCATTCCTATTACATACAGAAGGTCAATAAAGTGGGAAGTTGGAGTGATTCATGGTTTGAACAGTGCTGCTGAGATGACAGAAGGTGCAGTGCCTCATTGTTGAGTTTAAGAGGTTAAAGTAGTAGCCATTTGCTGTTGTGTTTGTGTTAAATGCCACAAGATCCTTCAGGGAAGCAGTTTACCCTCAGCTCTCTTGCAGAGCACATGGTCATTGAGCTCCCTGAGAGAGGTGTCTACATTTGAGTATCACTTCCAGCTTGAAGAAGGCTTGGGAATGACAGTGAAGTACTATTTGGGACGTCAGTTTGGTGGGAGCATGTGCTGTGATGGGTTAGGCTCTTCAGTCTGGAATCTGCTGTTCATTTTGGGATGGGACTAACTGGATTTGTTGGAAGGGTTTTACAATCTACACATCAAATGCTATTGGGGAGTTACAAACAAGCTTTAGGTGAGCCTTTCACCCTCCTGTTTAGGATAATGTTCTCTTTCTGTCAAGGCCAGGTTGGATGGGGCTTTGAGCAACGTGCTGCAGTGAAAGGTGTCCCTGCCCATGGCAGGGGTTGGAGCTGGATGAGCTTTAAGGTCCCTTCCATCCTAAACCATTCCCTGGTTCTTTATCAGTTACTAGCTCAAGCAGGGTCCTGGAGGTTTGAGCTCTGAGAATGGCATCAGTGTAGGGGAGATGTGCAGTGTGGTGGCCTCTGATCTCTTCTGGATGGGTAGGTGAGGAAGGTGTTTGTTCTGCAGAAGACTCTCTGTTGGCTTCTGTGGAAGTGTTCTACTGAAGAGTTACTTGGTTTTGAGGTTTGAAACCAGTTGCTCTCTCTGTGTTGTATGGTGGAACCTGGTTGTGATGCTCCATTCCTGCTCTCCCCACCTCCTCAAGCTGGTCTGTAGCTGTCCCCTGGCTTGAAATAAGAGCACATCCTCTTCCTCTTGCAAGGGCCTCCATCATTCCCCTTCCAGACCAGAAACGAAACCACCTTTGGAAGCTGCTACACTGAGGGAAGACACTACCATTCCACAGCAGTGTTAAGGTGTTTTATGCTGTTCCTCCCATCCAGTGACAGACATCTGCCCCTTGCAAGTGTTACATTGCTGCTGATTTTAACTTGCAGAAGGTTGCAGCAGCTTCAGAAGGGGCAGGGATGTCATTGTGAATCCTGTATGTAGCTGGATTCCAGGAGGCTGATTCCTATGGATGTCAGGCTGGGCTGTTCCTTACAGAAGGATTAGGTGGTGGTGCACTAGTGAAGCATGGCGTGACTAGGCAGAGCCATGTAATAGAACGAAACAGCTCCTGGTTGCTGTTTGTGAGTGGTAATGTCCAGCTGGGCCTGTCACGGGACACCCCCTTGTTGGCATGTGCTGTTTGGAGCTGTACGTCCTTCAGTCTTTGGTTTCACCATGATCAGGCATCTTAAAAGCCTTTGATTCTCATACACAAGACATCTTAGCAGCAGAGTCCCATGTGCTCCATTCGACATGTAGAACGATGTGGAAAATCAAGCTCCAAAAGCTTTTTCTTGTGGGAGAAGGCACAGAGCAGCTGATTTAGTCCTCACTTGGTGGTGTGTCACTAAATGCAGGTCAGGCAGATGGGTGGAAGATTACTGCTCTGCTTTCATAACAGGATCCTATTGACTTAAAGCTTTCCACTGGAGGGGGAAGCACCAGGCAGAGAGCTGCAGGCAGAGCTTTATGGGGGAAGAAAACACTCTTCTAACAAGCTCATTGCAAGCTGCCACCCTCCTGTACTTCCAGAAACTCACTTTGGGCTTTTTCTTTCCCTTCCTGCAGCAAAATGGCAGTGGACTACTTTCTGCATGAGAAGATCTGGTTTGACAAGTACAAATACGATGATGCTGAGCGAAGATACTACGAGCAGATGAATGGGCCTCTTGGCAGCTCCTCACACCAGCAGGTAACGCTTGTTCTTAGATGAGGTTTAGCAGTGCTGGAGCTCGGAGAGCCAGCACAGGGCAAGTGAAAAGACATAATCCACCTGGATGTGGACTTTTTTATGAAGTCCACTCTTGGTGCTGCTCTTTCTAAGGGTGCGTCTTCTCTGGAGCTCTTGAAGCCCCAGTTATGCCCTTTTTGCCTTCTAAGAGACCATCTTCTGTGGTCTGCGAAGTATTCCTCCTGTGCAACCAGTGTACTGGGAGATCAGACACCCTTGTAACAGAAGAAGAGTTACAGGTTGCAGTAGTTAATCTTTTCATGCTGCTGATGCTGTCTGGGATGTGAGAGCAGTTTGAGCTGTGTTCCTTTGGACTGGCATGGGTAAAGAGTGGGCCTGTCCCCATTCTGCCATGGAAGATGGACTTCTGCTGCCACATTAGAGCAGCTGAGCTTTATATCCCTTGGTAAGGGATATATGATGTAGTGTTTGAAGAGAGCCACCGTGGCTCTAAAGAGACCAGGAATTAGGTTCTTCTCTGTGCTGTACCCTCTGCATTACTCAATGTGCTCCTGCAGAAGACTCCAGCACAGTACTGGTGAGCTGGGTGGAGCTGGTGGAGGGGAATCGTGCTGCTGCTGAAGTGATTCAAGTTTACATATAGGCCTGAAATGATGCCTCTTTAAAGGTGCAGTTCTATCATAACCTCTTCCTGCTGTGTAAAGAGCTGTTCACTACTTATGCCTTTTGTTTATCTAGAAGCTGCTTAGAGTTTTAAATGGCTTGCGAGTGGTTTAGGGGAGGCTTTTTGCTTAAGTAAGAGCTTCTAGGCACACTCTTGTCTATTCCTGCTGCTCATTGCTGGTATAGTGGTGGCACAGCATGAAAACAAGAAGCTATAGGTGAGCTCTTGAGGTAGGTGTTAAAGTGTGAACCTCTGCAGTGCTCTTAGAACACTTAGCTCCTTACATGGCATGAAATAGTCTTCCAATGATGTTCTGCCTGTGAGATATGAAGTAAAGGCTCTGGTGGAGATTCTGCAGCAGTTTATCAGCCACTTTCCTGCTAAGGAAAAAGATCCACACTCCTTAAAAGCTTCCTGCAACCTGGAAGTGGAATCCACCTCCGTGTGTCTCTGTCGCTCTTCTGTGGTGTATTTGACACGGGGTTTGAGGCAGTTTCATGTCTCAGATCTTGCCTGTGTGGTTGTAGTCTGGGAGAGGCAATGAGTGAATGGACCATGAAAACTGAATTTTTGCTCTAGGAAAGGAATCTTCAAATCCAGGTCAAATCCAGGCTAAGGGATGGCAGCAGGAGCATGGAGGGAGGCACAACTTGTGCTGCTCTTCTCTGGGTCATACCTTTCTGGAGAGAAGCCTTCAGTTAGAGCTGTCACTTCTTGCCTGCATACAATGACAGGTAATACTAGGAAAGCAGCCTGTTTAATGATAGATCTCTTAGGACTACTGCAGTGATTCCAGCCCTCTGCCTGACTCCCCAGCTGCCCAAAGCATTCAGGCTGATACAGAGAACCGAAAACCTCTTGACTGGATGATCCTGTGGACACATGGCCTGATGTGACCAAGGATTGATTCAGAACCGGTCCTTCTGTCAGCTCCTTTAGCAATATTTGCTGAGCCATTGGAAGGGCCCCGTCCCCTACTTCCTCCCCTTTTGATTTCTCATTTCCCTGACCAGTTTTTGCTGTTTCCTCTCTTTCTTAAAAGCAATCTTGGTTCTTTCTGCACTGTTTGCAGGAGAACGGAGCCAGCACGATCCTCCGGGACATTGCCAGAGCCAGGGAGAATATCCAGAAATCACTGGCCGGAGTGAGTACCAAAGCTCTCACCACCTGGCTACCTGCAACCATATGGAGCTGTGGTGCATCTCACAGAGCTCTGCTGTGACCACTTCATAGATCATGTGGCTTCTTTTTGAATTTAGAAGGGGAAAGACTTGAGGTGTGCAGTGCTATGTACCCACCAGCATAGCTTCATCCCATCAAGAGCACCCTTCCTATTAGAGTGCATGTTGCTTACCTGCTTGCTAGCTTGCAGTGCTGCTTAAAACTAACTGCGTTTGGGGTTAAATTACTCATTTCTATGCATTTCTTTTCATTATATCCTGGTGGAATGGTCCCACAAGTCTTATCTAACAGGTTACAAGTGGCTGGTGCAATAACCTTGCTGAGTAGCAAAGCACTGAGCTGCCACCAGGGAGTATGCGTGGCTGTCCGGGACTGCCGCCTTCTCTTTCCTGTTTTGCTTTCAGTTAGGGTATGTGCAAAGAAATGCTATCTGTTATCTGCTGCATCTAAGGAGTTCACCTTGGCTACACGCTCTGAGTCTGGACCATCCTGTAGAAGCTCAGTAACATCCTTTCTGGAGGGTTTTTTGTGCTGATAACCTACAGACAGCATTTAACTTTTCAGAAGGAAGCTGAGATCTTAAGTTCATACTGAACTGGTTTTGTGGGTGAAGAAAACTCATAGAATACAGCCCATGTGTCTTGATTTCTTACCTCTGTAGTGGGATACCTCCACATATCTTCCATCTGAGTATATCCATCTTCTCACTTAGATTGATCTGGCCTCGTAATTCCCTCTTGGGGTATTTAAGACCCTCAGTTTCTATTTGATAAGTGCAAAACCAGGGAATTGAGCCTTTCTCAAGACCCTCAGTTTCTATTTGATAAGTACAAAACCACGGAATTGAGCCTTTCTCAAGGGGAATATTTCATATTCCTCTCTAAGACAACACATTTGGGGTGAATATGAAGGACTTGGGTTAAATGCTTTCCCTGTGGTGGTTTCCCTATGCCTGTAGAACTTGATCCTGCAAAAGCAATTTCTGCAACTGCTCATGTGAGTGATCAGATAGAGGTGCAGGAAGCTTGGAAGTGGGTGCAGGAAGAGCAAGGAAATTTGGTGGAAGGATTAAATTTGCTGTGGTTAGACTCAGTGGCCTTGAATACAGCATGGGAGTGAATGGAAAGTTGGGATATCTAAGTAATATTAAAACCAAACGATGTCGAGCAGGTAAATACTTGGAAGGTTCCTGATGCTGGCTTCTTATTTCAGCATCAGTATTTCAGCAGGCAGCTTAGGGGAGGTTTTCCTGAAGTGAATAATTGAAGTTCATATCTGGAATAACAGGTTTGGGCTTCAAATAGAGGCTGACCCCTCCATCAATGACTTTTAGCTTGGAGTAGAGGCGGGTTTGTGCTGATGTGTACAGACAGCACTGTTAAAACTCTTAGCTCCCCAGGACCCGGCTTCAGTGTGCGCTTGAGCCCAGAACCCCCCCATGTGCTGGGCTGCACCCCCAGAGTGTGAGCAGCAGCTCAGGGAGGGGATTCTGCCCCTCTGCTGCATGAAGGAGAGACCTGAGAGCAGCTCCAGCACCTAAAGGGGCTCCAGGAAACCTGGAGAGGGGCTTTGGACAAGGGATGGAGGGACAGGACAAGGGGAATGGCTTTAACCTCTCAGAGGGGAGATGGAGATGAGCTCTGAGGCACAAGCTCTTCCCTGTGAGGGTGCTGAGGCGCTGGCACAGGGTGCCCAGAGAAGCTGTGGCTGCCCCATCCCTGGCAGTGCTCAATCCAGGTTGGACACAAGGCTTGGAGCACCCTGCTCCCAGTGGAAGGTGTCCCTGCCCATGGCAGGAATTGGAACTGGGTGTGCTTTAAGGCCCCTTCCATCCCAAACCATTCTATGCTGCTATGACTTCAGTAAGGCAAATATGTGGGGAAATATATTTTTTTCCTCACGTTTGCCCCCCCCATCCCAAACAGAGTTGAACTTTGCACAGATCATCTTAAATGCCTTTGGAAAGACTTTTCCCAGCTGCATGAGGTTGCTTCTTGCTCCAAGTCCTACCTTCTCCAGGAATGAAGCTGGATGATGTAGAGACAGGAGCATCACCCAGCACTGCTGCTCCTCTGCCCTGAAGGGGTAGTCTCATCTTACAGAATGGTCTGTGGTTTGAGGAGTTTCTTGCCCTGGCCTGTGCCTCCTGCTGAAGAGCTTCTCTGTGTGAGAAACATGTAAGTTGGGATCTTGCAGGTCCTGTAAGAAGGAATATGTTTAACCTATAGCTCCCATTGTGCTCTTGAAGTATGGAGTTGCTGGGATAAGCAGAGCACATGAAAACAGGGACCTGCTCTCTTATTTTGCAAGCTCATTTAATTGATCAGGTTTTACCCTGTCTTACATGCACCTTTTCAGCTTTTCCACATATTTCCACATCTCTTCCCGGGTACCTGAAGCTGTAAACCCCTTTGTGCTCAGTGTGTGGGTTACAAAGACTGAGCTGTTGAGAGACAAGTCTGAAACCTCAGTTTTTGTAGCTGGCGTTTCTGGAGGGTCATCATTAAACCTGGGCAGTGGTGGCATAAAGCCGGTTTGACTTCAGAACATGCTTAAACTTTGGCTTTGTGCTTCAGGAGGCCAAACTTACACTGTGTGATCTACAGAGCAATAGTGAAGCCTGTTTTGATTGTCAGGATTCAGTCTTTCCTTCCTCCTGAGCATGCAGATGTAACAAGTGAAGAGTTGGCTCTTACAGGATGGGAAGATGGAAGATGAGTGCCTTTCTCTTGCTTTGTTCAAGTAAAGCTGATTTCAGATCTGCTTCAGACAGTGATGTTCTGACGTGTGTGGATGAGCACTACAAGGTTTAAGGTGATGTTTGTACCTCCCAAAGGAAGGTTTGAAGCTCTTATGCTGGAAACATTTGTTTGCACATCCCTTTCATCCTGCTTTGCATGTTCATCTCTGCTTTCAACAGCCTCTGGCTGATTTCCACTCCCATCACCTTATAAAGAGCTGTTGACGTGTTCAGTGCTGGTGTTGGTGGCATTGAAGCTGCAGGTGATGCTGGGACCTGAGGCATGAACAGGATGGACATGAGCAAGTCCAGCACAGTGGGTGGCTGAGTTTGTACTTCCTACACCCTCTCAGAGACGGCACCCAAAAGGACATGGCTGCTGTGGGCGTCTGAAGCTTTGTTATTCCCAAGCTCCCTCGTACAAAGCTTCCTGCATCTCCTGCCTGTGGCTGCAAACAAGAAAAGCTCCTGGAAAACCTCTTGTTAGAGTGTGTGGAGAGCACTTTCTGTGAGCAGGTCACACCTTCTGCAGGGAAACAGCCAGGATCCATCCTGCTGGTCTTTAAATGGGGGAAAAGCCTCTTCTAGTTCAGCATCACTTCCCTGCAGGTCAGCTTTGTCTGTCTGACCATGGTGACACTTTCCATGCTTCCAGAGCTCAGGTCAACTTGAGGAGAAGGTTTGTCACCAAAGGAAAGGGGGTTTGATACCTGCAGGTACAACTTGTAGTGAGGGACATGCCAGTTTCTAGCAGTGTCTTCTGCCTGGGGCTGACATACCAAGGGAAGAGCTCTTAGATGTAGTTGTCCCAATAGAGTTTCAGCTGATAGACAGAAATCTGTCTGGACAACTACAAGAGCTCTTCCTTTGCCATGTCACAATGCTCACAGAACACCTAAGAGCTGTATTGAATCTCAGACTGGTTTGTGTTGGAAGGGACCTTAAAGCTCATCCAGATCCAACCCCTGCCATGGGCAGGGACCTTCCACTGGAGCAGTTGCTCCAAGCCCCTGTGTCCAACCTGGCCTTGAACACTGCAGGGATGGGGCAGCCACAG
>JAOEHY010036149.1:0-13072 GCA_025447955.1 Psilopsiagon aurifrons
CAGGAGCAGAGGGAAGAAAAAGGGGGAAGTGAGTGAACAAACTGCGTGGCTGATTTATGGCTTAAACCACGACATTATCTTTCAGAAGCTTTTGTAAAACCTTAAACAACTCGTAAGTTCTCCAATTTAAGTAAGGAATAAATGTGCTCTATGTAAGCTCTTTGAAATAGTTTCAAATATTTTTCATGAGAAAAAAGAATTTTGTTTACAGTTGACATGTTTAAAATAAATAAGCATGGTTTAGTGGGAGGTGTCCCTGCCCATGGTAGGGAGATTGGAACTAGATGATTTTCAGGTCCTTTCCAACCCTAACTATTCTATGATTCTATGATTTTTCATTGACATTTCAAATTAATCTTTTATCATAGCCATAGCAGAACAATTATAGGAATACCACTTTTAATGGCAGGTTTTCTTTGAGAAATGTGATCATTACACGTTAAGTAAATATCTAAAGTAAAATTTACACTGGAAAAAAAATATTGGAAGTATATGAAAAAAATCATTTCAATAGAAGAAGGTCAAGAAAAGTCACCTTGTTTTTATTAAATTCTGAAGCAAATCTCATTCATCACTTGATCTCTGTTAGAATGATTTCAGTATTTGTAATATTATGTTCCTTAAGCATTTTTCAGGCTGGATTAAGTCTGACTTTCCTATTAAACTGGGTCGATTGAGGCCATCAATTCTGTTTGCAAGACTGGCTACATGCAAAGTCCACATAATGTAACATTGGTAGAATCTACTTTGAATGGTTGCATCCATTAGTTGCAACTGGAATCTAAGCAAAAAAAAAAAGAAAAAAAACAAACAAATATATCTATTTTTGATCCCAGAAACAATGTTGGCCATTTTTTTTCTTGAAGTCCAGTGAGGTTCCATCTACATGGACATGAGGTTCCTTCTATACAGACAACAGTTGTGCTATGGGTATCGCTAGGGAATATATCCTGGCAGATACTAGTAATATTGTTTTTAACCATGGACATAGGCTCTGTTATTGTAAAGAAAAGAGGATAAATAATGACAAGTGCTATACTGCAATTACATTTACTGTGGGACTAGTTTATTTCATTTTCTTCTGATCAGTCTTAACAAATTTTGGAGGAATGCCTCAGAGTTCTGTTTTCAGAAGCTCCTATTTTATATTCAAAAGGTTGCTCAATACCACTGCTTTTTTTGAGGGTAGAGCTCTGCTTTGCTGACATTTCACCTGTGGTGATGACAGCTTTCTCAAAAAAAAAAAAAAATACCCCACAAAAAACACCCAAAACCTGAAGCATGAATTTGTGGAGTCTTTAAGTGATTCTTCCAAATGTCTCCCCAGTGGAAGAAATTTCCTTTGCTTCCACAACTGATGTAAAAATTAGCAGATTTATAATATCTGTGCTTATAATATCATGCAATGGCACATTTCATTTCACCCTGAGAAAGCAGTCATGTAAACCCTCTACAGTGAAAAACTCTGATCAGCCTTTATAGACCCACTGGAGCCTCTTGAGAAGAATAACATCTACCAGGACTTGTTGAAATTTAGCTTTTGTCATGACTGGTTCTTTTTTTTCTCTCACAGATTATCTGCTGCATGTACACAAAAGACTGAGAATAAAACATGTCTTCTTTCTAGGCAAGGCCAAAATTGCAATGCGTAATTGTAAATGAGGCCCATAAGAGCTGTCACTTAAGTACAAACAATGATTCCAAATAAAAAAAGGCACTCAAATACAAGAAAATAATTAAATATCCTCTTGAAATTCCATACTGCAAGTGAAAATATAATGTAAGAGTAATATCAGCTTTCAATTTCCTGATGTTAACTTCAAAAGTAATAAGCATGAATAATCAAATATACAAATAAAAGTTATTCCAGGGTAAGTATACTCTCCACAAAAACCTTTACAGAATTTACACCAGACCATAAAGTACCAAGCTTTTTTTCTTTCTTTTTTTCCCCTTAAAAAAAAGAGGAAAGCAAACAATAAGACTACATTGATGTTTTATAAATAGTTCCACATCCAAACTAAAAGCTGGTAACATTTCAGATATTTGACTAAAATTGGATCTGAATTAACCTCTTTTACCCATGACATTCCACCTTTCCCTGTAAACAGAAAAGATACTGTTACTTTTACATATAGTTCTGGGCATCACGTATTGTTTTTTTTAATTATTTTTTCCCATCTGAAAAGCAGATTCAAATACTTAGATATTCAGATTCAGTCTAAGCTCACTAGGCTAAGTGCTTCTTTTCATCTATTTACTTTTATTATGAGGGGTGCTTAATATTTGGCTCTTTTTAATCTGTATTTTCGAGCACCAGCTAGACAATGCAGATGACATCTTACTAGTTTCCTGACAAATCATCATACCAAGAGTCAAGTAATTGTGGGGTCAGTCTTTAGTTGCTATTTTTTGCCTCTGTTCCACATCTAAAACATAAAAAGCTTTTTTTTTTTTTTAATCCTAAAATTTGTCGGGTTTTTTGGGTTTGGCATGGGTGTTGGAACTAGATGATCTTAAGGTCCTTTCAAACCCGAACTATTCTATGATTCTATGCTATTACTGGAAAACCATCATCTTACTATGCTTCTCTACAGTTGCCTTCAGCTTTATCTGGGAGCCCAACATAAGTTTTTGTGCTATAGACACACTTCCATGGGTGGATAATGATGGACTCTACCAGGAAAGTCTAATATTTATGAAGATTATAGGCAGAGATGAAGATTCTTCTTCTCAAAATAATTAATTCCGAACCACATGTGGATTCAGTTGCTGAGTTCAGTCAAGCGTTCAATGGACATTCTTGCTGTCTTTTTTCATTCACAAGGATGTGAGCAGACTAATATTGACATCAGAATATCTTCCAAGCTCAGAAATTCCTGGTTCGCATTTGCAGAAATACAGCAAAGAAAGCCAACAGTATAGGATGTATCTCTTCCTAACTGATGGGATTTCCATCACTAGCACTGCCAGGTATCTTCTGTCAGTGGAAATAAATATGTTTAAATTATATGTATGTACAGTTAAAGAATGTAAAATAAATTGCATTAAGCTTAGAAAACTGTCATCCAAACTTCAGTTTAAAATTACTTAAATCAGCTCGTTCATGCCCACTGTTGTGGCCTCTGCCAACAGACCTGTAAATATGATATTTCTGAGAAAAACATAATACTGTGAAGATGTGGGAATATTATCATTGCGCATCTCTGAAGAAGATTTTGTGAGAACCTACACCACTGGAATTTTGTTCTTAAGCCTCTGAAATGAAGGATCAGGCAGTAGCACTGCCAGGTACAGAGGACAATTGCTAGCTGTGTAAATTAGCAGTTTGCAACAGCTTCATGTCTACTGAGACAGCCCCAGAAATGTTCCTTATATGACCACAAAATAGAAATACAACTCTATACTTACACAAATACCTCAAAAATTGTTTGCTTTTAAGTTCAGAAGCATGAAAAGAAACAGCAGTGATTGCCCTTCTGTTTGGCCTTTTCCTCCTTTCTTCACTTCCTTTTTCATCAAAAAGCAATTGTTTACAGAAATGTGGGGAGGACAGAAAGGAGATATTTTTTGGCCATGATCCATTAATGTGATTGAGTTGTCACCAAGTGTCTGCAGAGAAGTAAACTCTGTCATTTCTGCAGCTACAGTAAATTCAGAACCCTTGGGAACAGTCCTGGGTTCAGCAGTAGCAGTCTTTGTTATCCTTCTTAGTACCTGGTGCAGTGCTGTGGTTTTGACTTTCGGCCTGGGAACAACGCTGATAACAGCAATGTTTTTAGTTACTGCTCAGTAATGTTTACTCTGACCAAGGACTTTCTGAGTCTCATGCTTTGCCAGGGAGGAGGGGAAGCCAGGAGGAAGCAGAGACAGGACACCTGACCCAAACTGACCAAAGAGGTATTCCATACCACAGCACGTCATGCCTAGTATATAACCTGGGGCAGTTACCTGGGAGGCTTAGATCACTGCTCGAATTGGTCTGAGTATCAGTTGGTGGGTGGTGACCAGTTATATTTTCTTCCCTTGTTACTTCCCTTATCATTATTATTATTGGTGCTAGCAGTAGTGGTTTTGTGTTACTGGATTTTAGTTTTTAGTTACTGGATCACTCTCCTCGCAATCCGTGGGAGTTACATTCTTTCAATTCTCCTCCCCATCCCTCCGGGAGCAGGGGGAGGAAGATGGGGGAGAGAGCCAATGTCTGCATCGTTTCTGGGTTGCCAGCTGTGCTAAAACCATGACAGGAACCTCTTGGCATTGCCCCCTGCACCTGGCTGAGTCAAAAATTTCAACCTCTGAATAAAGAACCAGCAAACAAGCAAAACCATAGTTTTTAACAGTTACTATAGCCAAAGCAACTGTCCCTACCAGGAATCCTATGCTTTTTGATTCACTGAAAATCAAGTACATTACTGCCTGTGGATATCCAGTGTTTATGTCTGGAAATAAACACTTTCTCAAAAGACAGCAGTGAAATTTAATATTGCTGAGTTTTGAGAGGGCTGAGATTCTGTTACACACCCCTCAAGGGCCTTTCCCATTACAAACCTGTTATAGATGCTGAGATAGCTAAAAACTGTCAAAATGTAAAGTTCTGAAAAGCCAAAGAAGTGAGAGGTCACTTTACGTGATCATGTAAATAACATAGTTGCCAGTTTATTTCACTAGCTGAAGTATTTCAAAATTTCAACCAATTGCAGTAGCAAATATATTACATGTGAAGGTTAATTGAAGATCAGGATATATATAAAAGAAGATAGGAGATTTTGGAGAATGTGGTTATATTTGGCAGCATCTTTATTGTAACATGAACAATAACATTAAGAAGTGAAGCAGCAGGGTTCCCTGAAGCAAGCTGCTGTGTTCAATTACTGGAAACTGTTTAGCACAGATAAATATCTTAAGTATGAGAAAGAAAACACCTCACCCAAACTTCTACTTTTTAGTGTGTGTTTTTTTGATATAACACAAGATACTCTACAGGATTTAAAATGATTCTTTTCTCCAGAAGCTTTTAAAGCAGGGCATAAATAAAAGGAGGCAACATCATTTTATTTCTTTTCAGATGGGAAAGTGGAGAATTAAATGTAAAAAACCATACTGAACATGAAGGGTCAAGATTTCACCTCAATGTTTTATGCGTATATTAATATATATACATATATATATATGGTTGCCACTTCAGGCAAAGTGAAACACAACCTCAATTTCCTTTTTGGATTTAAATACAAGTAAATATTTTATGAAGTTCTTTGGTAAATATTAGTTAAAACTTCCCACTGACTCTCAGATTCCTGCTCTCCTGCGAATTACATTTGAAAGGAAAAAACAAAATATAGAAATGAATTGATCTGGTATTTGACCTTAAGCTGAAAATATAAAGTAGGATAAAAACTGATGAGAAGCTCAGCTTCAGCTGAGTAAGTCTGACTTAGAGCCTGAGATGCCACTCTGATAAGAATAATTGTCTTGTTACCATATCATCAATCAAGATCATATATTCTGCTTTGCTTCAGTAAGGACTTCTGAAATATGATGGTTATCTTAAATGCTTGTAGAAACTTGGTTGAAATTGCTTAAATGCTTGAAAAATTCTGTACAGAAAATTTGCAGGTATACTTTTAATGACTGATTCTGATCAGCTTAGCCAACAGAATCTGCAAATGGAAATATCGCTATGGACAGTGAATTCACTGATACCCAATTTGCTGCTACAGGTGAAAGCTTTTTGAGATATGTTCTTCCTTTAAAGCTTAAATGAGGCAGAAAGTAAAAAGGCTGAAAGCAATATGAACATATGTTTTACTTTTCTTTTGTCCCATGTATTCTTTTCTATTACCGCTGAAATACGCCCAAAGGAATAATACAATATAGCAAAACACATAATTCTAGTGAAACAGGATTTTTGATGTTTCCAAGGTCAAATCCGTGTTGTTTTTCCATGATAGTAATAACCACTTTCTCCCTGAAATGATCAAGTATTTATTTGATAGTTCTTTTTTTCTCTCAACTTTCTCCCTCTCCATCCTCCTACCAATGCCACTGTAAAGTTTACACTGGAATTACACACAAAGTTTAGGGCTTTGGTATAATTATTTAATTCTTTGTGTTGGAATTTCTTTTGTTGGTGGGTTGTTGGTGGTTTTTTGTTGGATTTTGATTGATTTTGGTTTCACATTCTCACTTGTATTGGAAGGAAACAGAAAGACACAAAAAATTGCAGCATACAGGAGGGTTGTGTATCCCCTTCCAAAAAAATAACATCCTTATTGAAATAAACTGTAACATTTTCCTCATAGTCCAGAAAGTGAAAACACTGAATTTCAGTCAGGCAACAGTGAATGCATAGATAAGTTGATCCACATCCTCACATGGGCAACAATCCAGTTATTTCCAAACAGTGAAATTGGAAGGATGAATACTACCATAAATACTGCCATAATGCTACTGGCAATATTTAATTCTTGTTGTAACTTTGAAATATTTACTATTATATTAAATAAAATCTCTGTTTTACCTCTTAGATCATTCCAATGAATACAGCTACATACTTTCCTGAAGAGCAGTTAACATGGCTTTAAGTGTTTATGGATTTTTTTTCAATGAGCTATGTAAAGACTACGATTACGTTTATTGTGTAGTAGGAAAGCAATTATTTTCAAGGACAATGTTAAGGCCTGATTTTCATGATCTGCCATTAGTAAACTCATTATGTGAAAAAGTTGTACTGGATAATTTGAGGTAAAGCAAGAGATCTTCCATCAAACCTCTATGAGGTTAAGAGTTTAATTCAAAATAGGTTTTAAATCACTGATATTCCAGTATTCAGTCTAAAGTCTTCATCTCATCAGAGCCAGTAGATTAAAATGAACTGATTTATTATAAATAGCAATATTTCTATAATATAAAAACTTGAAACTTGACAGGAGTATATGTGAGAGTGAACAAATTCTTGTGAATGCACACCTGTGTCTTTCATTTGTTTTTCTTACAGTCAATAATTTTCTCAAAGTGGTGAAATGGTTCTGGCAATTGATCATAAATACCACTAGTTTAAACCCACCAAAAACATAGGCTAAAATTTGTTTATTTAGAAATTGTTCTGATTAACAGTGCATTCAGAGCAATAAGGACAGGTTTTTAAACAAATCACAAGTTAATCTGCAATAAAATGTGTTTCCACAGCACAGAGCAGAGTCTTACCACATCTGCTATTCTTATAATTATATTCCAGCAGGAGAAGAATCTAAGAGTTCGCACTGTCATCCCTAAGAACTAACTATTGATCAGACACACTTCCCCTGCAAACCATGTAATACCACATAAAGGTCACCATGGACAGCACAAATTGGTTTTATTGAACAGTATAGTGAAAAGACATTTAAGACAAAAAAGCACCTTTATGTTATTTTGGCAGGCAGTTGCTTTTTTGTGACTGTATAGTTCATGGTTCTGAACTCTGAAATTGTAACACTCTGGCTTGCCTGAATACCTAAGACTATTTACTTCGGGAGTTCAGTACCTCCCATACGAATCAGGCTGAACAGTTTGCTTACATAGAAATATAAAGGATGAAAATGCTAATAAAAAGATCTGCAACATATTTTCTGAACACACGCATGCACACACACACATGTGAAGGGAATCACTCTTTAAAAGACAAACATACATTTGACTGTCAGTTACTTTGATTCACATTTTTTTATTTGATTGTTAATAATATATATGCTCCTTCAAAACAAGTGATTTAACTAAAATAGTATTTACATTCATAGATGAGTTTACGATAAAAAAGAAAACCCAAACAAAATAGACATAAAAATCCTCAACCCTATTGGATTAATTAGGAAAAAATGAAGTATTTTGATCCTTCTGAAGTTAATTTGAATTCCATTTCACTTCTTCTCCTGCTACAAAAGATATTTGTCAAAATTGAAATTGTTCCCATACAATACCCTGACTGTACAGAAAAGATAACATGCTGTTGAAAAACTCCCAACAGCAGTCACCAAATCTAGAAAAGGAGATTCCAGCTCTGGAAATTGTTAAGGATAGGCTAGTGCATTTTCAGGAATGGCCAGTAGTACCACTGATGCATTCCTGGCCAGGGTAGTTAACTTTTCTGTGTTCTTCAGTCTTCTGCACTTTCCTCATGGCTCCTTTCTCTTTGAATACAGATATAAGCTGAAATGGTTTTATTCAAGAATTGTCAAGTCCTGATATTCATTGCTACATAATTTAATTTGAGACAGTAATTAAAGTTTATTTGCAAGAGAGTTTGAGGCAGCTTTGAGTTCATGTATGACAATGGCCATTGCTATGACTAATATTTCAGGGGTTGTCAGTTTTAAACTTTCTAAACTAAAGAGGATCACCAGCTTGGATCTAGAAGATATTTGTCTAACAATATAAAATGGCGTATTTAGGTTCATTATAAGGGGTTTATCCCTTTCTCCTGCAGCATTAGCTGCTTTGGCAACAGGATACAATGTTAAAGAGTATCAGTTTATTCTGTTCTTGTGTTGCAATTTCTGTGCTTCTAAATGGTACTCAGAGAGATTTCTCGAAGTCAGAAGGTGAAAATATATCTCCGTCAAAGAGGAAATTGACAATTTTTTCAAGTTCTGAAAGCATAACACTAAATACTTGAAGAGTATAGAACTCCCTCTATCACAATCATCTTTTAGGCATCCTTGAGGCCATGAAAAAACTAAAGTACTGTGCAAACAACAGCCTGTCTAGACAGCAAAGACAGAGCAGAAGATCTATTGCCAGTGATTGCTATTATGGCTTATCCCAAGAATGAGTTTAGGAAGATGTGTGGAAATTCGCACCAAGAAAGAAAATGGAGCAAAGCACAGATCCTTGAAGTAATAGGCGGAGCTTGCAGACAGATCAAAATGGCTGGCTAGGGAATGAAATAATAGGCCCAAATCAGTCTGTTGGAAATCAGCTGACAAACCTGTGTAAGTACTTCTGTCATTCATAAAAGCCACAAGTGAAGCATGATTTTCAAACTCTGCTGCTGTCCAGCATATAAAGGTATGAAATATGGAGACACATAACAATGAAGATTGTACTTCAACAGCTAATTGAAGCTATCTATAATCCAATTACATACCTTCACCCTAAATTCAAACTGCTGTTGTTTTTAAGACTGTTTTGTCTATAGATGGTAAACTTGAATGGGGAGTCTTTTACATATTTGGCCTCAGTCATAGCTCTCCAAAGAGAACTTTTACATCTTTTTTTTTTTTTTTTTTTTTTTTTTTTTTTTTTTTTTTTTTTTTTTTTTCCCATTTCCTCCCTACTGTGATCATTGCCAAACTGGAAAATCTTTCTATGTTTGTGAATATACTTTCCTAAAACAGCCAACATTAGAAACACATATATCAAACAAAAATGCATATCATACCTTCTAATTAATAACACCTGAACAGAAAAAAAACTAAGCTAGTTGTAACAATTCAATAGATTCTTTTTCACCCAAGGCTGTCCTTTAACAAACAATTAAAGGATAAACATTGATATAATTAATTAGATTTTAAAAAAATCAGTTAGTGTAAAATTAATGTAAGAACCTTGATAGGATTCTGGTTTTGGCATTGATTTCTTTATTTTTACAAGCAGAAAAATAAAATACTCTGATTCACTATGGTATGATTGAAAAGTTTAAACTTATGCTCAAATGTTAAGAAAATAACTGTTTGTAGCACAATATTGTCTAAAAATTGAAAAGAATTATTTCTGTCACCAGAAGTCTGGAAGAAATACCAGACTTTAGGAAAGACTGAGAGTTACTTGAGTGGAGAGTTTGTAAAGGAACACAAATCACAAACACGTTCTTTATTTTCCCCACACTGTTTTCACATCCAAATTCTTCACCTGAAATTCAGAGTAAATAACAAGGACAAATTTTCTGATAGTGAGAGTGTTAAATAAATGCTTGTAGAAAAAGTTGGCAGCTTCATTGTTTAGAAACTTGCAGCACTAAAATAAATCACAACAGCAGCCCAATGCTGGCCTCAAAGGCTTTGTTTTTATTCTCCTTCACACAAAACCACCTTTTGTGTTTGCTGTGCCTGAATCCTCCTTGTAGCTAGAACAGAGCAGATAAAGAAAAATCTATTTCAAGACAACTTTTGATATTTCAAAATTTTCTTTCATTTTTCATTCAAACAAATGTCATGTCTATCATTCACTTGTAAGAAGAAGTGTGTGAGGTGGCTGTTCATGCAGTTTCATTACTAAAGGATACTAATCTAGGAAATATGAAAAGTACTATGGGATTCAGGCTGTCTAAATTCAAGGATGTGTTTCATCTTCAAATTAAGACATGCGGGATTCAATGCAGATGCATACACATGGCTGTGTAATGCTATTTGAAATATCCACTGCTGACTTGCAGCTATTGCTCCGGAATGACCCAGGACTATAATGGATCTTTTTGTGGGCAGATTTTTGTGTTCTTTGGAGTACCTCAAACACTATTATGCACGCATGTGTTGGAAATTAATCAAATCCACAAGAAGTGATTAACTTTGGAGTTAAGATACTTAAATTTAGGTGTTTGAGCATGAACCAGGTATGAAAGCTCATATTGTGGTCCATGGGATGCAAGTCAATGCGGCCAATGATACACAGAACACTCTTCAGCTCACTCCAGCTGCTGAACTGAGGCTCTGGTCTTTACAGCATACCAGCTATCTTTGAACAGATTTTCAAATGCACATTTTAATTGGTAGAGATCAGGTCAATACAGTCAATGGAGATGAGATAGGAATTTGTGTCAAACTAAAGCAGATGGGATATATACTATATACTTTAGACTTCACTGCCTGTTTTGACTTCCATTTCCTAAAATGGAAATCCAAAATCCTATGTCAGAAGTAGATGGCTTACCCTGCAGTCATCAAATTTCATTAGGAGGAATCCCACCTCTGCTTTTAAGTCTTGAACGAGGACAGAATTTTCATTCATATCAGTCTCTATATAAGTGCTTGAATGCAGGTTTCTTCACATTACAGACCAGCTGGTTATCCACAAAAGTTTTCATTCACATATAGTAGCCTTTTCTGAAGCAAGTTTGAAGCAAGTAATTGAGAGTCAAGGACTTTATCTTTGTAAACCCAGAGCATGGCTTTTCAACAAGAGGAACTTTTAGCGAAAATCTTTCGTCTAGACCCTTCTCTTCAAATGTCCAAGTAGCTCTCTTACAGAAGGTTTCTAGTAAGCTTTCTTACTTAATATTCCAACAAAACTGCAGGAGTTCTGAAACTCACAGTTTAAAAGATTTTTGTTGCAGAGATCAAGCTTTTTCGTTGATTAAAATAGAATTTGGCAAGAGTTTAAATTCTGGGTTATGCTGAAGACTATTTTATTTCAGTTTGTGAAAGAATAATTGCACCTTTTAATTACAAAAGTGTATTTTTATGTAAAATTTCTATTACTGAAAGAGTAATTTCAGTATTATCAGGGGACTGGAGCACCTCCTGTGTGAAGATAGGATGAGAAAGTTGGGGCTGCTCAGCCTGGAGAGGAGAAGGCTGAGTGGAGACCTCATGGCAGCCTTCCAGTATCTAAGGGGGCCTATAGGGATGCTGGGGAGGGACTCTTCATTATGGACTATAGT
Organism: Psilopsiagon aurifrons; assembly: GCA_025447955.1. Lineage (NCBI taxonomy): Eukaryota > Metazoa > Chordata > Aves > Psittaciformes > Psittacidae > Psilopsiagon > Psilopsiagon aurifrons. Next base: position 11,636 of record JAOEHY010036149.1, read on the forward strand.
GATAGGACAAGGGGTAATGGGTTCAGACTTAAACAGGGGATGTTTAGATTGGATATGAGGAATAAATTCTTTACTGTAAGGGTGGTGAGGCACTAGAATGTGTTCCCCAGGGAAGTTGTGAATGCTCCATTGCTGGAGATCCATTGGACAGATCCTTGGGTGGTATGGTTTAGCAGGAGGTGCCCCTGCCCATGGCAAGGGGGTTGGAACTAGATGATCCTCAAGTCCTTTCCAACCCTAACTATTCTGTGATTCTATGATTATATCGAAAGAGTAATTTCGGTATTATACTGAAAGAGGGTAGATTTAGTTTACATATAAGGAAGAACTTCTTTACTGTGAGGGTGCTGTTATACTGCAACAGGTTTCCCAGAGATGTTGTTGAGGCCCCATCCCTGCCAGTATTCAAGGCCAGGTTGCACAGGGCCTTGAGCAACCTGGTCTAGTGGAAGGTGTCCCTGTCCATGGCAGGGGGTATGGAACTAGATGACCTTTAAGGTCTCTTCCAACCCAAAAAATTCTATGATTCTATTATATGCCATAAAACCAGTATTTTCCACAGATTATTCAATATATACTTCTGTGATCTTTTGTCATTGCCATTCCAATTTTTTTTTTTTATCATTTCCCTGTTGAAGTCAGATACCTACACTGAGAGTAAAGGCTAGACATGTAAGTCATCTAATTACTCAGTTTTAAACAAGTATGTATAATATATGAACAAAATTCTTGTTACTGGAATGGAACAAACATATGCATATATATGTGTATTCATTTACAAATATTATATAAATTATATAGATATAATATATATAATAATATATAGGTTAATTATATAAATAATTTTAAAAATATTTCTCATTTAATGAATATTATTCAAATCTTATACTATTTCAGAGTACAATTACAATAGAAAAAGACTTCTTGATGATAATAATTTTCATAACATATGAGTTCACTATATGACTTATAATTGAAACTGATACCCTATATAGCCTGAGTACCTGTTAAATATTCTGCAAATATAATTAATATTAACTGGATACAAAAGTTTTATATTGCACTACAGAAGTGTGTCATTTTCGTTGCATAAAACATGAGTACTGGCAATATGCTGGAGACCAGTGGTGTCCCTCAGGGATCGGTGCTGGGACCAGTCTTGTTCAACTTCTTTGTCAGTGACATGGACAGTGGGATTGAGTGCATCCTCAGCAAGTTTGCCAATGACACCAAGCTGTGTGGTTCAGTTGATACGTTGGAGGGAAGGAATGCCATCCAGAGGGGCCTTGAGATGCTTGTGAGGTGGGCTGATGCCAACCTGATGAAGTTTAACCATGACAAGTGCAAGGTCCGACCCCTGGGTCAGAGAAATCCCAGGCACAGGTACAGGTTGGGCAGAGAAGAGATTCAGAGCAGCCCTGTGGAGAAGGACTTGGG
>JAOEHY010036150.1:0-23148 GCA_025447955.1 Psilopsiagon aurifrons
CTTCCCTGGGCAACCCATTCCAGTGCCTCACCACCCTAACAGTAAAGAATTTCTTCCTCATATCCAATCTAAACTTCTGCAGGCTATGAAATGTAATGTCTATGAAAAGCTTGAAGGTGGTTTAGTGAGTGTGTTCACCCAGCAGAAAAGAGTGGTGATTCCACCTATGCCCCTGTGATCAGAAAGTTCAGGTCTACTGAAGCCATCTTCTTTGAAAGTTCATTTTTATGCAGCTCTCCAGCTCAACAGATTTATGTTTCAGAATTCCTTCTTATCCTCTCTTCCTAGCCTTTACATCCATGTACTAAGACACAGACAGCTCCTGCATTGCTACTTCCCCAAGTTAGTGCCGTTCCCCCTGTTTGCTGTAAACTCTCTCATTGCCATTTCTTATTTTGACTCCCAGGGTAATGGTAGCTCACTTTCTCAGAGGAAGATAGATGTTTTGACTAAAACTGCAGGTTAGATTCAGAGAACCAGTTAACTGCTGTGTACTTTTCTTCAGTGAGCTCAAAGCCAGTGAATCTTGCTGTGAGATTCACAGTGAGATTAAAATAGGGGGAGTCTCTTCAGTCACGAATCTGTACAATCCAGATCTGAAGCAAGACAAACAACAACCAGTTTCAGTCTGATGCGGATGAGTTCACACAGATTGACTTTTCCTTGGTTGCCAGTTTCTAGTTCACTCAAACACCAGTTACTTTCCTTCATTGAATGCATGCGTACAACTTCATTTTCATGTTCACACCACCTCTGTAAACTTCATCCTTAGCATTAGGCTATTACATTTTCTTTCCCTCCCCACTTGTTACTTAGGTAATAAAATAAGAAATGCTTGAAAGTGCAATCAACCTAACTTGTGAGACAGAACATTTTGTAGAAATTTAGATATTTTTTTGCATAAAATAACTGATGTTAGGAGATACTAATAAAGCTTTTTAAAGCACTGTCTGTAGGAGATTGACCAAACATAACTCTTTCTGGGCATGTTATATGAAAAATCACTTTCAAGGAAAACAATTGTCAGTAAAGTTTTAATGTGTGATTCTGTTTTGTTTAAAATGTGTGTGTAGGTAAATTATCTATCTGAAGAACTTTGTTAACAGATGCACCAAGTGAAAAAGCCACCCAATCTGAATTGCTAAGAGATTAATTCTAAACATCATGTGAAATATGACTAAGAGTCACCGTTTCCCCAGCAACACTTTGCAAAGGACAGCACTAAACGGACATTATTCCTATAGGAATTTCTGTGCATGCTAACAGTTTTGTGAAAGGCATGTGGTGTACTTTGAAAAGTCTAAGGTCATTATGAAGAATAACACGTTAAAGTAAAATCATGTGCTAAAAATAGTGTGTGTCTCTGGAAGCATCTTTTAAAGTCACTGATGTGTTTTGTTAGAACAAGATAGTTTTGTCCTCAAAATATTTAAAACCAAGAATGAGCTGATTAGAGCAGACACTTCAAATATACCTTCCAGGGAATGGCATTCCCTGAGGCACCCTGTAAGGGCTCATAATTCTCTGGCTGGCTTCAATTTTCTAACCAGTGTTTGCCTAATGTAAGCATGAAATGCACCAGGTGCACCTCAGTCCTTTCTTGCCTCCCAGGAGGACTGCCTAGCCCAGCTCCCTGGACAGATTTCCTTTCTCAGAGGTGCCTGAAACCACTTTGAATACTATTTAGTCACAGGTTTCTATTCAGGATAATTTTCCAGCTGAACAGAAACATTATCTCAGGGAAATACTCCCCTACCATTCAGAAACTGTCTCTCTTCCAGCTGGCAAGAACATCTCCTGTTCTCCCACCCTGCAGAACATCACCACGTCCTGGGATAATGGCAGTGAGTCCATTTACATGGGAAAGCTATACTGGGAAAGCAAGATATGTATTTTTAGGTATTACAAATGAGATTTAGCAGTAGGAGACAGAGGGAAGCGTTAAAACTATGTGACCTGTCAAGTCTCTGCGGACCAGCTGTTTGGGAACCTTTGAGATAGTAAGCTACAGCATACTGTGAGCACATGTTACCCTATTTTTGTTTCCCTTTAAATCCCTAGACTATTATTTCCTTTAAAAATTAATTCAAAAAGGAAAACAAAACACCCTTTCCAAAATTAGTAACTTCTTTTTTTTTTTTTTTTTGGGCAGAGGGGTATTCTTACCAATAATTTTTAAACATTTTTTGTTGTTTTTTCAATGTGCCCTGGAGGTTACTCTGCTTTTGGCAGGAGTACTAAAATGTGCTATCGTCAGAAAGAAGGGAGCACTCTAGCAGCAGTTTCATACAAGCACATGTCAGGCAAGCGTTCCCCAATTGCAGTTTTGCTGAAAATTGTTCAGGTAGGTGACTTCACTTATCTTTTAGCTTTTGTATGGCTTTAACATGGATCATATTGACTGAATTTTGGAAACAATAAATATTTTGATAATCTCAGCTAAAAAGAAAGGACTTTCTTTTTCTCCACTGAGCTGAAAATACAAACTTGGCAGGGAGTAAACTGTCATGCTTGGCCATACCACTCAGTTATTGAAACAGAAATGCCCTTTTGCAGAGTTCATCCAACAGTGTCAGTGATAGCAAGGGATCATCCCAGTGAAGACAATACAGAAAAGACAGAAAGAAAATAATATTTCCTAGCTTTTCTAACATTTTGCTCACGTCTTTTTTTTGCATTCCAAAGATTAATGGGAATGACTTGTTTCCTTCAAATATATAATTGAAATGTTGGGAATAAGATACCATATATTGGTAAGAATAGCATAGATTCAAAACCAAAGTAAGCCTAGTAATAGTAGCAGACTTCAGCTTCCATTATCATTATCTTAACTGCCTTTGAGTAATGTAAGTGTCTTATGTGGACACATACATTTCATTAAATATTTTATGAATGTCTCTCTAATTCATCACACATTTTAAGAATCTGCAAAACATTCCATTTAGTATCTGAATCTCAGGCTGAATAGAAATTATGATATTCAAAATACAAAGCCAGTCACCAGTCCTATAGTCAGTTCCTCACCAGAAAGAACAGGCAATTTTTCATAGACTTACTGAAGGATACTCTCCACAAAAACAAGGATCCATTTGTGTAAATTTTATCCCCAAAAGCAGGACCATGAGGAAAATTAGTGACTTTATTTATATTATTAATGAAAGCAATTGTGATTGAATTTATGGATTACAATGGAGAGGAGAATGAATTCTGCTGCTACTGCTGGAAATAAATCAAGCAAATGAAATGTGAAACACTTTTCCCATAACCTTTTGGATTCTGCTGCTAGCATCCACTGTTCCTACAAGGTCACCAGCCTGATAGGGAAATTAGATATCTGCAGTGGGAGTCACCACAGTGTCAGCAGTGAAAAGAAACTTGGTGCTCAGGCAGATAAGAAATCTATACAGAGAGCAAAGGGGTTTATAGAATCTGACAAGAGCTTTCCCCATTTATGTGATTTAAAATTATAAATGCATAGCACTGGCACCACATTCACTTTGGCTTGCAAACAAATTTCTCCTGTTCTTACCACTCCTGATGACACAAAGGGCATATTATTGTGATCACCTCCTTTATCCAACATGGTAGCAAATGATATGCAACATAGTTCACAAGGAAATCCTGTGTCACTTTTTTTTTGCCGAGCACAGCAGAAAAAGGCAAAGCCACAGTTTCTCTCTTCATTTTCAATTTCTGCTTATTCTTCCTTAATCTCCCACTCCTTGTTCTCTTTTTTAAATAAGAAAATTCAAAATAATGGCATGCACTTAATCTGGGCATCATTTACAGTGAGGTGTGGCAAAGCATGTTTTGTTGAGTACGTGGAGTAGAAAAAATACTTTGATTTAAATATTTCAGTTTTAATTGGTAAAAATTTCTTTCAAGTGACATCTTTGGAGCCAACCCTATTTGGTGTCTCTTAACTACCATTGCTTTCTGAAGGAGCTCTGTGTATTAAGTTTTTCAGGACTGACTGTTTTACTCATGGACATAGGTAGTCACCGTGCAGTTGTTGGTTTTGAGTTAATCCTCAGAGTTTGCCTGCAGACCTGTGTCACTCATTTCAGTAGGACTCACTGGACATGCACAAGCCAGGGTGCTGTAAAGTATGGGATCACACAATGACATCAGTGTATCCGAACTCAGATCATTGTACTTATATTCCTACAACTTCATTCAAGCATATACATAATATTGGATAATAGTTCAAAAGATGTGAAAACATGTATGTATTTTGCACAAAACTCTCTATTTTTCTGGACCTGCCAGGACAACCAGTCCTCCCCAGAGCAAGCCCATGCCCATACAGTAAGGATGGGCTGGAATGCTAAATAGACTCAGACTGGTACTCTTACCTGGTAGAGACCACAGCCTGCTCTCAGTTGCCTGGACTCTGGGATGTATGGGTGAGAAAGGTGATGGGACCAGGAGACTGAAGATGGACCACTTCTGCCTCAAGTCCATCACTTGGGGATCTCAGCTTTGAAAATACTGAGATATGTCTTTAGGACGTATTAGTATTATTTTCTTAATGGTAATCCTTAATAACATAGCTGTATCTTCCCTGAAGAGGAACTGTTACCCCTCTTCATATAAGAAGCATTATATTTTTGTCTTTTCAAGGGCTTTGTGTCTGATGATGTCATTAATATGCTGTGTTATTACCAACCCCAGAATATTCATGTATGTGATCAAAACTAAGTCTTGTGCCCCATTTCTTACTATTTATATTTTATGTTTATTTTTAACCTCTTAAATAGTTCTACCATGTTTCTAAATTTAATTTATATCCTTGATGGTTTTCTACATGTGAATTACTTTTCTCTGTGCTGCTGAAGAAACTGCTTCCATAAGGCCATGCAGTTATCAAGATGAAGCAAAATGGAGTCAATTATTTCTTGAGAGATTGTGCCATATATCAAATGTAATTGTTTTGACAGTAAAAAAAAACCCTCCTACTACACATATAGTGTAACATATTTTGCAGATATATTACTGCCATGTGTATTCAACGGCTGTGACTCAGCACATGACACCAGCAGAAACAGGCAGATGGAAATAACCCAGTCATACCTGGAGTGTCCTTGAGAAGGCTGCAGGGATACTGACCCTGGTGAACAACTGCATAGGAAATGCTCTTCTGCAAGGTACAGAGGCTGTGCTGACTTGTGGCCCAGCCTACAAGTGGAAGAATGGCTGCTGTAAATGGAAACATGCCCAAACGCATTGTGGAGCTACTGCGTTTGACTGAGCATGGTGCAGTTTGAGTGTACACAGACATCAACAAGGACAACCTGCACACGTACCTATGCCTCAGCGTCATCTGTGCTGACAGCCATACCCCTCTCACAGCACTGCATTTATTATCCTGTCCAGTTAAACTCAGCCTAAGTGAGACATTGTGTGATTCCTGGCTACTCTCTCCTAATGAATTCCTAGGATTTATTAGGAAACAAGAATTATTTCAGGGTGATTCAAGCAGAACATAACCCACCCTTTCAAATATGCATGGGACAGCAGCAGGTTTAGATTTAGCTTTGCCATCATGTAAATTATTAGGCTTTTTTCCACAAATAATTTCCAGTTCAGGTCTTCACCTGTTACAAATTGCTTAATTTTCTTGTGGTTATGTCAGTTTACACCACTGCAAATCCAATCTGATGACATAATTGAAAACCTGGGATAAAATGTTAATCTCCAAGAGTATCATAGTCTCCTCACATAGGTGTTTCCATAGCAACATAACCATCATGATACAACCATGGTGAATGGGGTTTTTTTATGATTTATTTCCTCTTCTGTGATATTTTGAAATGAAAGGATATGGATGGGGACAGTGTAGAAATAATACTTAATTGATCCACAAGTACAGGGAAGGATTTTGCAGAGAAAACATGGTTCTGTGTCTAATGGGGATATATAGACGTGTTATGAATGAGAAGTGGGAATATGGTCTCCCTCTAATATAAGTGTATTTTAGATTAAAAGATCTTGGCAGTATTTATGTATGTGTATAAAACTCTTCACCCAAACCACTACACATTCTTTACAAATATTAATTTTTTCACTAACCAGAATGGTATATTAAAGTGCTAAATCAACTGCTCTGCCTCATCTGTCACAAGCAGAGCCAATCTTCTGACATAATCAACCCAAGTCAGTGAACACCTCTGCATAAGCCTGTTCCCCAGTGTCCCTTTCCCAGATGCCTGAGTCCTTGATCAGCAGGACTAATGATGCCTGGTTACCTAAAGCTTTGTGTCTCGGGAATCTAATGCATGCAATATCTAACTGAAGTATTTTTGACGTTTATGACAGTCATGATAGCTCTCCTGTATGAATTCTCTACCAGATAATACAATTTACTTACTCATCTTCCAGTGCTAGAATGCGAGGGTCCATCTTCCAGGTTTGAGTTTTGGGTTTTTTTGAAACTTTTAGAATATTAACATATATAAGATCATCATCCTATCAAACTGCATCCCATCAATCACGGCTGAAACTGATGGGCTAAATCGTAATGAAGTGTGAGTAGGCAGGCATATACATTTGTTGTGGAGAAATACCCTTCTTCCCTGTGGAAAAAAGATGAAAGAACTTCACAATATGTCTCAAAACCAAGAATCTGAAACTTTTATAGATTAATTGTCCCATCTGTAAGGTCCATTGCTAGTCCTGTTCTCCACATCCCAAATCCAATGTGCACTGCAGGAGTGCAGGGATGAGCAGTCACTGGCTAGGAAACTGCTGAGAGCTGGAGGTGCTGTGTAGTTGAGTTAAAAACTCTGAAGAGGGGAACTGATTGCCAGGGGCAGGACTCACCTAAGAAGTTATTCAGGTTTTCTAGAAGAAATTATCTCTCTACCTGGAGGAGAAAAACGGTACCTTGTTTGGATCCTTTCCAGGGTAAAAGTGATTTTAGGGACTTTCCCCAGCCACATATCATTTAAGAGGCACTTACTGTAACAGCTATGCCAATAAAAAATTGTGTGAATAAATCAGGCATGATGAACAGCCACATTTGGTGCAGATAAGACTGGGGTATGCACATTTTCTAAACTTAAATGTGTTTCATGCAGACTCCTATACTCTTAATTTTTACCTGCTGCTGGGGCTTCAGCTGAAGCCTTGACTGTACCTTTCAAATTAGCTGTCTGTACTTCCCCAGGAGGAAAACCAGAAGAAATTGCCTGCTCTTAGCCTCACATGAGGCTCTGCTTTGCTAAGCAGAGGAGCCATGCCCTGTCAGGAGCTCCCAGGCTGATCCTTGTGGTGCTCCAGGGCACCTGGGGGCTCGCACACCCCAAGCCATGCCCGGCAGTTTCTGCAGGCTTTCCTCTGAGTCTTCTCAGCTACCAGGGTGAACAGGGAAGCTGCAAAGCCACAAGAATGGGGAAAGTGCAGCTGCCCCACACCTCAGGCTTTCAGGCTTTCAAAAATGACCCAGTTCCTGAGTTTGATACAGGTAAACCACAGGCTTTCTGCTAGCCCATCCTCCTTGGGATGGTTTGATTTTTTCTGAGTTCATGGGCTGTTTTTTTAACTCTAAGGGTAGTGAAAGCAGAGGGGTGAGTGTGGTGCTGCACAGTGCCCTGACTCCTGCCTGGACATACACTCTCAGCGTTGCGGCTAGACCTGACAATATGAAATGTCTTAGCGTGCCCTTCACACCTTTCTGAAGCTGAATTCTTGCATGGACTTATTATCATACATGAATTCTACTGAGTTTCATGGTGACTTGACATTTGCAAAAAAATCCTAATTTGGGACCAAACTAAAAATTGGATGTGAAGTTGCAACACCCCATTCAGTCACAGGGACACTGGGTTTGAGCAGAAAGATGCCTAGCATCCCATAGATGACCCTGCAGGGACAGCAGTACCCCTCCAATAGGCAAAATCAGGTTCAATGGCAAAATTTGCCCATTTGGACAGGTTGGGGGTGTCTTCCAGACTTGCTCTGGAGCAATGCAAAATTGGGCTAGCATCACAATCAAGCCTCAAAAGTAGAGCACTCTATAAATCCAGGCTTGTATCTCTTGCCCATGACAGAGATTGAGTGCCAGGTGCAAAATCTGAAGCCCTGCTAAAACTTCCCTGTTTAGTCTATCTATCCCACATCACAGTTTTGGCTGAACCTGACAAAGTAACCAGAGCCAAAGAAATGCTTTCCTCAAAAGCGTAAAAAGAAAATAATTTAAAATGCTATTGCAAGTGCAAAATGAAAATAACCTTAAAATTTAAAGGTGTCTGCATGACTGAAGAATTGTTTTTCATACTGAAATTTAAGAGACCATAAATCCAATAACATGGCGTACTGTCTTTAGGCATTTTTGTAGAGAAATCACAGTGCTTAAGCAGAAATGCCATTCACTGACGATGTCAATTGTTTAAGATTTTTCTCTGAGTATAACCTCTCAACAAATTTTAGCATTTGTGTTTTAAGTGTATAGGGCTGGCAGCTGGACGACAGAATAGACAATATTATTATGGATTATAGGATCAATAATCCACATGCTAAGAAGGATTTATGTAAGAGACTGTAACAGCTTAAGCTTCAATGAATAACATGTAACATTCGACAGAAATAACAAATATTCTCTAAATGAAAACATCAGCATTTTTCTACACCAGAGAGGGAAATCACATATATAATATCAAAATAAAAAATGCATTTTTAAAAAAAGGCAATTAGAATGTATATCGTTGCTTTGTAAGAGGTTTAAGTACATATTTGCATGAATTGAAATATGTTCTGAGGCCTGAAAGACCAGAACAAAAGTGTCTTTTCTTGTCTCTGCTCATTTTATCAGCTTCCATGATAAAAAAGAATTTTTTCTTTTTCCCTGCTTGAAGCTCAAATCACAATCCCTGAGGGAATTCATGAAGCAGAGGAGGAGGTGGAAATAACCTCTACATTTGAATACTATGAAAGCCAAGACATCACAAAGGCATATTGGAGCTGATATTCCATTCGGGTTTGGTTTTTTTTTACCAGATTCCTCTTTAAGTGCAGTAGTGCGTTTCCTTTTTTGCAGAGGGAGCATCAGTCTAAACACTGAACATCCTGGCTTTCATGGTTTATAAAAAGAAGTAAATGTGATCAAAACATTATTTTTTTCTGCCTGGGAGATACAGCAGTGGCTTTGATTTTCTTAATTACACCCATCACTCTGGAAAGGTCATAGTCTAATTCTGGTTACTATTCTGGGAGCAGGAGGAATAATTCTGAGGTTTTTTCACCTGCTCTTATGATCCGGTGAGGCTTCCTTCTTTTTTCTTTACAGGAACAGCCACATCCCCCAGAGATTTGACTGGCATGTGACTACTCAGTCAACAGAAAATTATTTATAGTTTGATTTTTAATTACTTGTGATAACACAAATGCCTGAAAAATTGTAATCCAAGGACAAACCTCCCCCTCACTAAGAAAATTCAGATCGTTTAATGCTGTGTTACCACATAATTCATATTTACTAACAAACCAACCAAATGAGGTTAAATTTCTGTTTTTCTTTGGTTTGCTTTCCTATTCTGTGCTTGTAGGAAACCATGAGCACAGCTCAAAACAAAGCCAGAGAAGATGATATTTTGCAGATGACTCCCCATATCTCAGGTCCATCAGTGACCCAGGGGCTGCAAAACTGCCATCCACAAGGTATATCACAGTACTGTCCTTGGGATCCAAAGAACTGCATACCACAAGGTGCTAACCATTTTGGCCTTAATCCAACAACACATTTAAGCATGTGCTTGCCATTAAACACCTGAGTTGCCCTGTGGGCTTCGACTGGATAACCCATGTTGGAACGCTCTGCTGGATGACAGCCAGAGCACTCAGCATCACGCTCTGGTTCCAAGGGTGAAGAGTACAGAGAAAGTTCATCTGCTTGGTGGTGACTAACAAATGCTGAAGATGCTATGGCTCTTTTTCTTAATTGCTGACCTGATCTATTGCCTCCTGCAGTCAATGGAAGGATCCACTTGGCCTTAATGTGATTACCCAAGGCTACATATGATTAGCCAGCTAGCTAAACCTGAGATTTTTCTGGCTTTTCTGGTGAAAGGCATTGCTATCTGATGTAGATCTGGATCATTCCACCATTTCACTAGTTTACTCCATCCCCTATTTTCCAATGGGTAATGGATGGTACCTTTGGATGCTCTCTTTATAGGCTTAACAAAGGCATTATTATAGTAAAAGCTTTTTGTCAACGTAATTTCATTTCTAGTTTTGGTTTCCTCAGTTCCTCTGAAACAATATACCCAGCTTTGAACAGCACTGTATTTGTAAATACTCTTTCAGAGTGCCATTATGAGGAATTTATAGATCAGTATGATATTTCTTACATCTGATTCTTCTTTTCAGGATATGACCACTAATGTGATTCACTTCCCATTGACATGTCATTGTTTCAGCCAGTTGTCACTCAGGGTTGGAAACCACGGTGATTCTTCCTGCTTGGACAGCTCTGGCTTGGTTGATAATTTTGGTGATGGGAATATATTTAAGAGATATTCTGGTGTGGATGCATGTGCCTTCCACTCATGTTTTGCCTGAAGGATTGAATTATCGCCCTTCTTCTTTCACACCAAAGGGTAAGGGGTCAGTTGCTTCTCTGTAGTTTCAAAGCAAAGGTGGGGATTTCCCCGCAGATGTTCATATTTGCAATACGCGCCTCCAGGCCCCCAGAAGACTCTGGCTGGTTCTCAGCTGCTGCTGCTGGCTCCCAGATGGGTTGGGAGCCCATCTGGCAACCTTCCTGACTCCATAAATACAGGGTTTGTCCCCTTGGCCTCTTCCCTGAGAAGTGCATACGTCCAGCGTTTGTTAGCAGCAGCAGCACAGGTGTTGTGAGGAGCAATGTCCCCACCGGCAGCTGAGCCAAGGAAGCCCCATTGTGAAATCCTGTACTGTGTGAGGGATCTTCATGGCCTTGTGCAGCCTCCCGTAGAGGAGCTATTACCCCTGGGAGGAGAAGGCTGCAACCTTACCTCAGTCAAATCCCTGCAATCTCCCACTTGTGGAGGTGAAGATGGCTCTAGTTCAGAGTGCGCCAGGCTGCTGCATTTCCTGTTCCCTGGCCAGCCCTTCTTCTGCCTGCTGGTACCCAGAGATGTGCAGAACCTTTCTCCCACCCTACAACCCTGTGACCATGGCTGTAGCTGGGGGAGGTTCCACCGATGAAGCAACAGTGGCACCTCCTCCAAAAGGCGAGTGCTGGGAAAGATTCCAGGCACAGCACTTTTGGTGTCAGGCATCTCCATAGAAGACATCCCAGAAACATGGGATGAGGTTAGAAGCCCATGACTCTAATTCCTAGCACAAAAAGGGAACTCACAAATAAATACAAATACAAGCACAAATGCAAATACAAATACGAATTCAAAGGAGCTATGCAAGTACTCTTTTTCCCTATAGTACTCACTGGGCTTCACACTTATCTGAGCTTTAACTATAGCTTTTCTTTTTCTTTCAAGCAATCTGAAAAAGAAAGATCTTAAGACTGTCTTCCAAACTGTGTTCAACCTAACAGAATACTTGTTTTGTCACAACTAATTATAAGAAGGTCAGGATTTTAGCTCATGCTTATGTTTCAGAAAAAAAAAAAATAATACTATTCCATTCAAGAAAGTTAATGAGTACTTCTTGTACTTCACTGTTCTCTTTGTGTGTTTTCTTTGGTAACACAACTATTTTCTGAATTCAGGCTAAATGGCTCACAGCAATTTTAGTCCCCTGAAAGGTACTTTTGGCAAGCCTAATGGTTTCTTAAACGTCTTTACCTGCCTCTGTTCACTTCAGAAGACAATGCGCTTTATTTGCTGTCTCATGTACAGTGAAGCCTGTACCTTGACCCAGTATGAGAAGTTCCCTGATGTTCCCAGAAATGCTTAGGGAAGGGAGTAGGAAATACAGGTCATTCTCGGTGATCCTTCCCCTCTCAGAGTGCAGCGTCTGTCTGCCAGTGCCTCAGGGACTTGCTGAGCTGAGGCAGGCTGTGGGGTTGAATAGCCATCCCTGATGCAGCTGTCACACAGCCCTTCTCGGATTTAGTTAGGCTTTTGGCCTTGGCAGCATCCTGTAACAGTAAGTTCCACGGTTTAATATCCACTGTGTGAAAGAAGACTTCCTCTGTTTGTTTTAAGCTTGATGCCTGCTAATTTCAAAGGGTGCCCTTAGTTCTGTGCTGAGGAAAGAAAGGACGGCTATTCCCCACCCACCTTCTCCAGATCTTGTAGCATTTATGCACCTCAGTTACCCCTCCGCCTCAACTCCTTTCCAGCCACAGAAATCTCAGCTTGTTTCTTTTCTAGTGTCATTGCCTTCCCAGACACCTAATTGCACACCTTGTTCTCTGAGCCTTTCCTAGTTCTCCTGTGCACAACCATGCTTCCCCATGCTGTGAGGGAAGGAAAACTCCAGCTTTGCTTTTTGCAATATCCTTGCACCTTGTCTCCATTTGGCAGACAGTAATCCACAGGAGATGCACCTAAGGGGCTTCCCAGGGACAGTGCAGGGCTGTGGGATGGACCAGCAGATCTCCCAGGGGAACTTGTTCCTTAAATAGCAGAGTCTCCAAGGGCCTCCCCAAGCACGACCCATGGGAGGTTTTATCCCTTCATATCCATATGGCAGGAGAATTTCAGGCCCCAGAGCTTACTCCCACTGGAAAATATCCTAGCAAAGAAGGATACGTGAGGGGTGCCAGGAGCTGCTTAGTGTCCATGGCAGGCCCCTGCTGACCCAGCTTCAGCCCAGCACCTGGGCTGGGAACCGTTTTTGTTAAAAGCAAAGAATCAGTGTGTGACCTCAAGCAATTTCCCTCATGAGCTGGGTCTTGCTTGTCAGGCAGATTATCACTCACAAAAATCTGTCCGTTGGCCACAGGAGTATACAATCATCTCAGACATGCAGAAGAACTTGAAGCTGAGGCATCAAGTGCAGCAGCCCCAAATGCCAAGCCGAGTTGTTTTAGCTCATTTGGCAATGCTAGGCATCCTTTCCCTCTCACTTGTACTGGGTTTGTTATATGGATTTCATTCAAGCCAAACTTTCCTGGGGCTGGCAGAGTAGGCAAGGGATGGAGTGGGTCCTCTGTGCATGGTGGGCCAGCAGCCAGCTATTGATGGGAGTTGAGGACCTGGTCAAAGGATAGCAGTGACATTTACCGTGGTGAAAAAAACAGCTGCTGGCATTCCTGCTTCCTTTGCCAAAGGGACAGGATGGCTGGGCAGGCAGCTTTTGCGGGGGAGATGTAGCAGGAGGAGAACACTTTGCTTGTTTCTCCTCGACTTTCCATTTTCTTCATCTGAATAATGATCGTCAGCATTTTCCCAGAAGGGGTACAGCTTTCTTTTAGATGTTATTGTCAAATATCTATCTTAAATGTCACACACACACAGACTAAAATGCATATAAACAGACACCTAGATGGGAAGGGGTGCTTAGGACCAGAAGCTGATAGTGAAATGACCCTCCCAGGGTATCATGCAAGTGATGGTTTTGAGTGGAATCATCTTCTTCTATCAAGATATCTGAAAGAGCATCTGTTGTTGATGACTAAATAACAGTATAGATTGAATTAATCCTTGTGACAAGAGAGCTTTCTGCCAGGAACAATAGCATCAGCTAGGAGAGTTAATTTCTGGGTTTGTGTTATTAGTCACCCCAACCAATGCACATTCAAGGCAAGCAGTGTGACAGGATGCTGTGCAGTATTTAATTCCTCCAACAGTCCATTCTTCTTGCTGTCTCCTGCTTTAATTAGCTGCTATTAATCAGTCACTGGTTAATGAGGAGCCCATATCCATTTTTGCCACTTGAGCCTTGTGTGCCAGCACATATGGAGCTGCATTGCAATTGCAGCTGTTTATAGGCAGCTGTGAGCCCATCCAAGTGCCATTGCCTTGAATAAGTGGCATTTCTTTTGCTCCCTCTTCTTCCACAGCAATGAATGAGTGTGAGTAAAGGAGTGAGGTCTTGTCTTGCTATTTGTTGTACAAACAGGAATAGGCTGGAAGTTTCCGAGACATTTTTAAGCTCAAAGCCAAGATAGATGTCAACTGGGATTTTCTAAAGCTTTTGGATACCAAATTCCCTGGAAGTTGGAAGGTGTGGAAGAGGGAAGACAGAGAGTTGCTAAGATATTTCTGCAGGTTATTTCTGTGCAAGTTAGTCAGCTAAGCTGCTTTGCAGATTGGATTTGGTCCTGGGTTTTTTTTAAATATTGGTGGCTATTTGTTTTGATAATTTACAATTCAAAATGTTTCATATTCCTTACCTGAAAGTAAGGTTGATCTTCCAACTGTGCACTCAAATGTGCTTGGGCAGATCACTGACCCTTGTGGGTTCTGTAAGTTAGAAATATTTTAATCAGAATACGTTAATCACTAAGTGCTCAGGAAGACACAAAGTTCTCCAGAACAAAGTGCTTAGTGAAAGGCTGGAGCCCCAGCAATAAACAAGAGAGAAGAACATGTAAATATGGAAAAGTAATAGTTACAAAATTGTATTTATTTAAAATAGTACACAAAATTATGATAAATTATTCACTTTCTCCAACTCTTCTTTAGCTGACTTTTCCAAGTGCATCTCTCTTATCCATGAAACACTGACTAGTTCAAAAAGCACAGTGTCAGCAAAGGATCCTGAAAAAAAGTGGGATGCTCTGCCATGTGATCAGGCTATTCCTGGCGACTGTTTACTCAGTGTTTGCAGCTATCACGATGGCACAAGGACTTCAGAGACAAAACATCTTGTTTTGTTTCAGTTATTTAGTTTCTGTTTGCTGTACAGTATCAATCCCAACTTAGGATATAGCTTTCTGTTACTTGACACAATTTCACAACCTTTTATAAAACAAACTGAAAAAAATACTAGAAATTCTTGGAAGATCAGAAAAAGTTTTGTACTTGATTGCTTTACTTCTGGTTTCTTCCATTTTCTCATCTATGTGCTATTGATAGCGACTGCATTATGGAAAAAAAGTGAGTCTCAGCTTTGAAAACAAAACAAGGTTTTCTATCACAATCACTGATTATAGTTATTGTTCTTTATTTTTTGTAAGCTGTCTTTGAGAAAAAGGACTTTGACGTGCAACCATTTTCTAGGCTTTCTCCATAAAGTGCATCACCCCAAGAAATATGGTGGCAGCAGCCCCAGGGAGGCAAAAATGAAAATTTCATTGAGTAGCTGTGGAGTCTTAGGTAATATTTTTCATTTCTGAACTCTCTTTAGTTAGTTTCCTTCCAACCAACTCTAACACTCTGGATACTACTTTGAATAGCAACCCACCATATTTTTGGATGTCTAGCATCTCTGCATCCCACATCTCCTGCACAATGAGACAAATTTATCCCAGACATGGGATTCACTTTGTAAAAGATATTAAGCCTGTCTGAGTTCACCATGTCCAGTGCATTTGCAATTGCTGCAAATAGCTGACTGGGCACATTGAGCTGTTGCACCTGGGTGGCACTAGAGTCACCACAGATGTGATGCAGAACTCATCTGTGCACAAAGAGAGCATGGACTCAAGGTGCCTTGGCTGATCTGCTTATATAGACAGTAGGACACTCAGTTATGCTGGACTTCTCTCACCATCTAAACACATTTTGAGAAATGTTAATTTTCATCCCTCTTGTCTCATGTACTCCACATCTTGAGACAATTCTGTCAACTGATAATCCTGCTCTCCAAGCCATTCCACAGTAGACTCCTAGGATGCCATAGAGCATGGTCTCTGTTCACTGGAAAATAAAACATTTTTGAATTTCCCAATTTCAAACCAGGTGTCAATGAAGGATAGGGAGATATTTTACTAAGAAGGATCACTTTTTGGTAGAAAGAGTCTCTGAGTGATCATCTTTTTTGGTAAACTGCTGTTCTGTTCTAAGCAGGGTAACAGCATTACTTGTTTGATATTGAAGTGTTCTTTAAGCCAGCCATGATGGCAGCACAAGTTGCTTCATTCTTTACTGCAACGGATCACTTAGACTGAAGCCCAATTATGAATCAGCCAGCCAGAGGGCCCAAGGTTAGAAAGAGTGACCAGTCTGGACAAGATCTCAGAGCTGGTGTATGTAATGGTATCTGCCTAACAATTTGGTTTTGCTCGAACTACAGTCAAAGAAAGAAAATATATTTCAAATTGTTTAAATTTGTAAAGGTATTTTTGAATCTAGGCTTGCACATTTTACAGGCAGACTAAATATGGTAATGTACAAATTTACCTTCATAAATATTCACAGATATTGGATTCAAAGTTTACCCATGTGGGTACTAGCTCTGTAAGAGTTAGCACTTTTATCCAGCCAGTGCAGGGAATTGTACTACTAGACTTCTGTGACCAATTACAAGTAAATGGTTACATAGACATTAAACAAGCACATCTGAAAAAACAAGTTTTTTGAGGATGCAAGTTTTCTGTAAACACTGTATTGAAAGTAAACAAGTTAAATGCATTTTAAAGTTTTCTTTTCAGTCTTAATTATTCCCAAAGCATTAATCACAGTAATATTTCAAATGTCTTTAAAGAGGGATCTTTAACATGGCTGCTTGCTCTCTGCTGGTGTTTTGAACCTTGGAGGCTAAAGTAGACACAAAGTGGAAATGAAGGATAATCTCATTAATTGATTACATTTATCACTTTCAGCATATGTAAAACTGTTTAAAAAGCATTTTAAACACACTAGGTAGACTGTACTAACTGTATAGTAGCTAGACTTCAATGTGAAACAATAAGGAGGATTTCAGTAAATAGGCATTGCCTTATATGAATAATTTGGTCTCTGAATATACTTGAACAAAGACCACTGAAATGTATCTGGATGCTTTGACAGTCAGCGCTTATCTATCTGATGCTCAAAACCTGTTTATGACATACATTTCTTTAAGTAGCACAGAGCTTCTAGGATGCCAGTGAAATGCATTTTTGGGTGACATGGGTAATCTTTCATCTCTCTGTGGACTATAGTCTTCCCACATAATGCTGTAGTAAAAACATCTGCATCTCAATGCAAAGAAAATGATCACAGTTTTTAGAACTACGATTTTAGAGTTGGTGCCTTTCTTTTCAAGATTAAATTCCTTCATATGCCCACAAATAAAAAGTAATGCATATTTGGTTCAAAGTTATGTTTTTCTTCATTCAGCTTTTTGTTTATTTCTCTCTGAAAAAGTGAAAACAAGGATCTGAAAATCCACCGGAGTTTCAGGCTGCTGTGATTCTGGTGGTTTAGATCTGCTTTTGCTAATGAAAAAAAAATAATCCCCTTCTACATGCCCCAATTTAAAAACCATCTTCTATTTTAAGCTCTTCAAGATGCTCATGGTTTTGTCAGTATCAGGTGAAATTCCTACAATATCAGTAAAATTTTGTGAGTGAATTTGAAGCAGAACGAAGGAAATCAACAAACACTTATTGAAAAAGCACATCTTTCTGAACAATGCCTTTGTTTTAATTTCCCTCAAAAAAGACAATGTGTAATACTTCCATAGCAATGACCCTAGCAAAGGTGGTTTACTATTTTGTATAATACTTAAAAATGAGTTATCACTGTCTCCTGCATTGTAGAAACAGCCACCCTCTGAATACTGTGAACACTGTTGTGCTAAAAATATATACACACCATTCCTTACTGATGTTTATAGTCAGTGTTGACATAACTCCATGGTGAGCTACTTCATTGCAAGCACATAATGCTTTCAGTCTGAGTATCTACCATCTCTAGTCATTGCAGCATCTGATGTCACTGTTAGAATTTTTTCTACAAATATTTAACTATTAAAGTGGATATTTGAGTGGATAGGGAGGGAAATAAAGAGGAAAGCAGAGAGGGAAGCCCTTTTTGACAAATCTAGGGCCTTTGATTCACCTGAACAGATCACTTAACTGCATGATGCATTTTAGATTTATCTCACAGATTTGTGCTGGGGTTATAGTAAAAATAAACACTCAGCCTCAAATTCACCATCGTTCTTTGAGTCTGCTGTTCACATCTCTGTCTGTCTTCATTATAAAATCATATCCAAGCGGGTCAGCCCTGGAAGATAAATCATGTCAGCACAAAGGTGGTTGTGAGATGTGATTTATTGGCTTTGTTAGGCCTGTAGGGCTTGTGAATCTCCACACGTTGTAGTGTGCATTTTTAGACCAGCCCGCTCTCAAGGCTTGGATTTTTTTCCCTAATTAGAGAACAAGTAAGCTGTTACAAAACCATTTGTGTCAACATGAGACAAGTAATGAAAGACAAGAAGTCTGTCCCCCAGGAACAGTGCTACAATGCCATTATATGTGTTGATTTGAGCTCAGGTAGCAAAAGTTTCTATTGGGGTCAGATGGGATGTACCTCTTGGGTTGCTGAGATGCATTTGCTGCTAGGGATTTGTAAATTTACTGCATTTCTGGTTTCAGAGCCCTGGAAATTCACTTTAGTGAATTCACACAGTATTCTTCCCTTTCACAGTGGTTTTGCAGGTTGTCCAGGTGCCTGTTTTACTGATAAAGCAAAGATAGTCAAAGAAGCATTATTTTCTTGCATATATTAGGATATTTGTATTAGTTATTTCACCTCATGTACTATAAGGAGGTATAATCCAAAAGCTGGAAGTGTCTGGTTTACAGAGATAAAACCTCCTCCTCAAGTTCTACTGAAAGTCACCCACAACAGTATAGTGTCTGCCTTTCAAAATCCCAACAAACACTGTCAAAAACTTGTTATTCTTTCCTTTCAAAACCAAAGATCTTCCCAAACTGTGACTCCAACCCGGTCTGCTAATTCCACTCTTTAACCCCTGCAGTACTGCTTGATAAGAGGAACTCCATCTCACCTGCCAATCCACATCACATTCTGCCTCCCAAACGTCCCCTACTCCTGCCTCCTTGCAAGCACACTCCAGCACCACCAGGGAGCCTGTAGCATACAGCTGTCTGACTTCCAGTGCTGTGGTTCCTTGTGCTGCACACCTATGCTGTGCAAGTGCAAAAAAACTGGGGCACTGCTCAAGACTTATCATATCTCAGATGTTTGCAGCACTGCTGCCTCTCTTTTGGTTCACAGTACCATGCAGCTCACACAACTGATCAACATAAACCTGCTCTTCAGTGGTTCCAGTCCAATGGGAGTCGAAGTAGCAGAGGAGTGAACTGCTGCAACCAGGAGCAAGCCACTGCTTAGTTACCTGTGGGTGCTAAAACATCAAAAGGCCCATTAGAATTTGTAAACCTGTATACTGAAGTCCTTCAACTGCCATTAGCACATACTCCTTCCCTGCCAGGCGACCAGAATTAATCCCTCTCCCACAGGTCTGTCAGATAAAGAAGCTGGGAGAGGGGTTGACAATGCCAGTGAGTTGTACTTTGTGTCTTTAGGAGCAGCAGTTTGCAAACACCCTGCTACAAAGGGTAGCTCACTATGGCCAGATGGACTACAAGCATCTTTGCTCTCATGATAACATTTCATTGTGGCAAAGAACTGAAGGCTTACTCTCCCAGAGGCGCCCTGGATGTAAGTGTGCATCCCTAAAGTCAAAGGGACTCTTTGCAGGAGTCTCCCTTTGGCTCAGGGCTGGTATTCTGCCAGGTATTCTTCTCTGTATGCTAAATGCTGGCATCCAAATCTTATTGCACTTGATTGAACTCTCTCCGTTTTCCAGAAGGATGATTGAAGCCAGGCTGAACACTGAAAGTTCTGAGAGCAGGAATAACAAAAGGTCATACAAGCAAGGAAAAAGTTAGTTCACTAGATTCCAGTAGATACAGCAAACATCAATACAAACAGAAAAATGCTCTCAGTGTAATAATGCAGCACTGTGAATTGTGAAGCTGTGTTATTCCTTTGAATTCAAGCAGGAAGGAAAGGACTTTTGCGGCACTGGTGCTGGGCCAGCCAGTTTGCCTTTCCCTAGGCAGCTTTTGGAAATGGGAATTGACTCCTGCCAGCAGTGCTCCCCATCTCTGCCCCTGCTTGCCCACAGGAAAGCTCGAGCTGCCCTGCTATCAACTGCTGCCACTTCACTCCCTCCCTCAGGAGTTTATCCAGGGCTTTCTTCCCTCATCCTTCATTGTCACACAGGGCTATTTTGAGATACACATCTCTGCAGCTACTTGCACTAAAATATATGCTCACACAAGCCATGAACATCCTAAATTGCCTGTAGAGTACAGCAAAAGCAGTCTCTTCTGGGTTCCTCAAGTAAATGGAGCATGCATTTTCCCAAAGAAATACTTAAAAAATCCCCTTTGGACCCCAGATAGGTGATGATTCAGGGCCATTTACTGGGCAGCAAAATCGCTTCTATTTTTAGCTCCTCGTTAGAAACTGCAAGTTTATTCTTGTATTTTTAAATTGGATAGGCCTTGTAGTAGCCCTTTGCAGAAGGGTACCTTTTTATTTCTGATAGTTGCTGGAAAGTGACATTCCCATTAATCCTCACTAGCACCATTCAAGGATTTAGAAACTGTTTTTAGATACAAGCACAGCTCTGCAAATCCCCTAAGACGAAGCCATGGGTAATGGGAATATAGAGGTCACTTGAGTCATGAATTGCGAACTTTGCATCCTGTCAGATGGTATTACGGAGGGAGGGAAAAGAAAATAATGTTTTTTTCATTCCTTTGCAAAAGCACTGCTGGAGTGGAGAGACTATACTGTTCCCTGCAAGAAGTAAGAGATTTCCCAGTTTTGCCAGATGACCACATTAAACTGGCAACTGTGTCATGACAGCATGTCCTGAGAAATCCAAGCCTGGATCATTTGGGACTTAACTGGTGATTCCTGAATGCAAAACCTCTGTCATTTCACAAGAAGAAAAGGGTAACCGTGTTGTAAGAGATGCCAGCAGACCATGTCTAACTCTGTTGCTGGTTGCTCCATTGTCCACACAAGGGTTTTGAGCCCTGGGAGCAGATTGTCTGGTAGCAATAATGTTGGTGCTCTCTCTGTGTAGCACTCCCTGTTACTCACACTAGTAGATGTACTTAAGGTGGGGAACAGTCCTCCAAATTATCCTGAAAAAGGCTGGTGTGGACAAAGATGCCATCAGGTCACTGAAGCCAAATAATCCTGCTTTGAAAGAGAGAAAAGGAAGGACAAATTTTTGTCTGAGCAATACTCCTGACAGAGTTTATTGCTTCCTGATGAGATCAGCGTCAGCAAATGGGGTGAAACTTCAGCAGGTGACATCTTGGAGGGTGACGGGGCTTTTCTGGTGTGAGAGGGTAAAAGGCATTGATGAGAGGTGACCACTGGGAAGAGCAGGCAATTGCATGCACTGCCATCTTGGACAGATCGATGAAGAAGATAAAAAAACAAAACAAGAGCAACAGCCAAGATGCAATATGAATAGCAATATCTCTGCCTTAGGTGTATGGCTGGCACAGTTCCTAACACCAATCTTTGTCCCTAGGCACCTGCCCCACACATGCCTCACACCCCAGCCTCAGCAGCTGTGTGGTGAGGGAAAACAGCAAGGGCTGATCTAAGGAATGGCACGTATGTGGTTTCTGTTTGTCTTCTTTAACCTATGGGAAGGCCTCTGTTATCGCTATGCTCTCTCAGCTGGAATAGCTTGAAGCCTGCAATGGGGAAAACCACAAGGAATCGTCATGAAGGAAGGGTGGACACCCTGCACGTGGGAGCCTCTCAAAGAATAAGTCCTACTGAAATGCTCCAGGAAAGCATCCTTCTGCCACATACACAGGTATGCCTCTGTAATTCTTTATTTCAGACCATCAGGAATGATAATATCAAGCTCTCATCTGAGCTTTTTCATCCTTATGCATCACAAGGAAGGATGGTATCATCTCAGTTTTACAGAAAGGCAACCTGCAGCAGAGAGAACATCCAAGAGGTCACCACCAAGCAAACAGTGCAGCCACAAACAGATTCAAACATATTTCAGTGCATGCATCATATCAGCACATCCTGCTGCTTGTGCTGTACAGACTGAACAAAAAGTTAAATGTCCAGGTCACAATACAAGCAAAGTTTGCTTTCTCCAATGTAGTCATGGTTCTGATGATTCTGTGGAAATAAAGAATGAAAACAGGTGGATTTTAATTTTTTTTCCAGCTACACCTTTACAAACACTTTGGGTCTTGGGTATAATGCCCAGGAGCTTTTGGAGTCCTTTATTAAAATTGTCCCTCTCCAGCAAGGTGTAAAAGCGTTAATTTTTATTCCTGCAAAGCCAGTAAAGTCTGCAGCTCTGTCCAGATAAACAATCAACACTTCAAAGTTTCTACTTGTCAGAGCTAACTGATAAACTGAATAAGCTGGTGCTCAGGTAGTGTATTATTCAAACTATATATTTCAAAGGAATTCAGACTGGGACAACATGCCTTTGAAGATATGGAAAGACCCCAGCTTAGGGTTACCATTTCAAAGAGATTTTTGCAACAACTTTTAGATGTGTCAATGCCAGGTGGTGGACAGTGAATTGTTTTGCAAACTGGCTAGACTGAATAAGCAAGGACCGGCTTAGCTGAAACAGCATATTAGGTGTTATGCAAAAGGCACTGTAAGAAACCCTCGGACAGGTGTTTTTAACTGGAAGGATGAGGCAGAATATCACTCAGTTCTCAGCTTGTACATTTTTTTGGTTATCTTGAAGCTGTTCTGAGGCCAGCTTGGAAAGAGAGATGCACCAGGAAAACTCACAAAGACAAAAACCCAAGGAAAGCAGAACTGGTTATTTCTGCCTGGGTGCCATTAGAACTCAGTTAGGTGTAGCTCTCCTCTTGAACCCTCTCAGTCACATTATGAACCTCCGCCTGATCACTACAAAGCAGGACTGCTAACCCTTCAGAATTCATGAATCAGATATCCAGAGTATGAGATATAGAAAAGTTAGGATTGGAAAGGACCTTAAGGTCATCAAGTTCCAACCCCCTTGGCATGGACAGGGACACCTCACACTAAACCATGTCACCCAAGGCTCTGTCCAACCTGGACTTGAACACTGACAGGGATGGAGCATTCACAACGTCCTTGGGCAATACACTACAGTGCCTCACCACCCTTACAGTAAAGAACTTCTTCCTTGTATCCAGTCAAAACTTCCCCTGTTTAAATTTTAACCTGTTACCCCTTGTCCTATCACTACAGTCCCTAAAGAAGAGTCCCTCCCCAGCATCCCTATAGG
>JAOEHY010036150.1:27645-40857 GCA_025447955.1 Psilopsiagon aurifrons
CGCACCGAGTGCAGCCCCGCCCATCGCGCACCCTCCCCTCAGCAGAGCAGTGCGGGGGCTCTCTGCACCCCGAGCTCCGCACCGCACCGTCCCCTCTCATCGGCTCTGTCTGGTGCCCGCACTGACCACCGCCGGGACAGCCCGGGCAGAGCGGAGCTCCCAGACCGAGCCCGGGGCGTACGGCGGGGGCTCACCACCCCCCCGCCTGCCCGCACAAACCGCCTCGAGCCCGCCCTGTTGGCCACGCTCCCTGGGGCAGGTTTTTAACCAGTCAGGGCTGGTGCCGCCGATCCTGGCTCCGCCCCCCGTGAGGCAGCTGCTCGCGCCAGCCGAGGTGCCGGCCCCTGGGCGAGTCATGTCGAGGACTTGAGGCTCTGTCGCTGGCTCCCGCCGCTCTGCGTTGCGGCTCGTGGGCTCTGAGCTTCCCCCGCTCATGTGTTGAAGGTGACCTCCCTCGATCTGCTCACCTCAGCAATTGATCTTAATTGAATATTAAAATTAAAACCTCAATTGTAAAAATATTACTGCGTTGGGTTTTAGCCTTAATTAATTTACAAACCTGAACCCTTAAGGTTTACACTTTGAAACTTTGTTCATATAGGCTAGCATTTTTTTTAATTGTATCATAGCAGCAACAATCATAGACTTGGATTCTTTTATCATTGGTGCAGTATTAACGCAAAGCAAAATTGAAGTCTGTTTTCCAAAGGCTCTTAAAGCCACAAATCATAAAAACATGTCATGGCTTCAGTGATTTTGACAGCTGAGTCCCATTTTCATCATTTGTTAGGCATTTCATCTCCTGTATCCCACTGAAAGCTACTTAGTCTTGTGAAGCTAAATGGAAAACAGTCTAATTAGCTTTAAAAATCTGAGCCTTGACATCTGAGGTCACCTGGTATCAAAACTGTCATCTATAGTGAAAAAAATAATAATAAGGCAAGTGAGTTTAATGAATTATAAAGAATAAAACCAAGAAACTATCTCTAAGGAGACTCCAGCAACTACTTTCACTACCTACCAACACTGTTCAAGTGAACTTAAACTCACGAGGAGTATTTAAGGCAGACAAGACAAAACATTGAATCTAACTTGCATCCTGGGATCTATCCCCTTACTCCATAAGCCCTTCAACCCTATTTGCTCAGTTCAATTGTTCCATTCTTAGGGTGACAGAAATAAGCTTTTCAGGACACATTTTCCTACAGCGCTATTCTTATTCTTTTCTAATAGAGAACCAAAATGAACTTGCCTTCCCTCATGAGGCTGCTGTTGGGTTGTGTTTGAATATTTCATGACTGCATTTTAACATATTGTCAAATGACTTCATATGTGAGACTGATCTTTAGCCTGCTGAATTGAATTTTTTCATTTCCTTTGACCATTTTATGTAAGGTAAGACTACATTATTACAGTTGCAGGCTTGGTCAGTTATGTGTCCAGTTCCAGAAATGGAGGGGCTGAACTGTGTAGGTGAACTGTCAGGCCCTATTGAATGAAAGCCCCATGTGAGTGACCTGGGTACAAAAGGGATTTGGTTGTAATGTTATAAAATGCAAGCTTGCTCTCTTCTTCAGGTTATGAGAATGCAGATCAAAGAAGGAAATGGATGTTTTTTCTGGCTTGATGGTGTGGCATGCTTCAGTCTAAGGTCAAAGGAGACTAATGTAAGGTAGAGGTTGCAGCAGGCACCCTTTTAGAAATTCTGGTAAAATTATACTGACATGTGGAATCATCAGTCGGAATGAAAATCCAAACACAGAGAAAAATAAAAGGTCAGCAGGTAACCTCCCTAGCACTAATTGAACCCTCTGGGCAATGACTGACAGGGGCACAGTCAGCATACTGCTTTCTGCATTTAATGGATGCAGCTCATTTCCTACCCACTAAGCAGAGTTACTCATGATGAAGATCTCAGTTCAAATGTATTTCAGAAGAGAGGGACTGCCTTCCAAGAAAGGTGAACCAGTGTATAAGTGTATACTGAAAGAGTGACTTTTAAAGGTGTGAATGGCTACAAAAGGCCACATCAATCAACTCTTCTTTGACTTAATGTGGAGTTTGGTGGCTTAGTTTTGTTTCTTTTTTTCTTAATTTTAAGTAGCATGGTAGAAAATAATAGAAAATAAGGCATGTTTAGACTGTGGTCTAAACCGTTCCTCATGGGTTAATACAAACAGAAAGCCGCTGTAAGTACAACACATCACCTATATAAGTTTTTAGGCCCAATTTTCACATGGTTATAAACTAGCGTAAATGTGGTCTCGGGGAATGTTATGTTTTATTAGAGGATTTGTCTTGCAGTGATGCAACTCTGAACACGGCTGCACACGCAGTGACTGCTATGGCATACTGGAAGCAGCTTCATAGTGACACCAGGACTTTGTACTTGGCCTACACATTTTCTCTGGTAGGCAGCAGTCCTTGGCCTTGTCCAGACTGATCACCAGTCCCAGCTGCTTCAAAGGCAGGAGAGCCCAGAGGGATGGTAGCTATCTATTCTGCCTGCTGCTGTCATTGCAAGGCCAGCCTGGCTAAACAGGAGGCTCTAAAAAACACTGAGATCTGCCAGTGCTGAAGATAGATAAATGCACTTCCAGGGATGCTCTGAACCCTAGGGATACAATAATTTTTCACTGGAAACTACAGTTTATGTGGTACTGGCCTAAAGGGTGTTGCTACAGACAGGCAATGCCGTATTTGTTGACTGGTGGATTTAGAGGCTATGCAGAAAACCAAATCCAATCACGTCAGTTTTAAGTTGCCTAATTTGCATATATTAATGCATTTTTTTTCATTTTATTATGAATCCAAATCTCCAAATGTATACCAGTATAAATTATAAATAATACCAGTATAACTAACTAACCCTATCCCAGTATGGGGGGGTCACACCATATAAAACCTCCTAGTAAAATCAGAGCAGCACCCACTTTTATCTACTGTCAAAGCCCAAGAAGTCCTTTCGTCCTTTCAACAGGCAGTAGAAGCTGGAGCTGGTTAGATTTCTGAGTCCGTTTAAGCAGGAAATTTCAGTCACTAGTTATTTTGCATAAAATGTTCACTGTGACTAATTGTTCACACTTGCTGTTTGTTATTCATGGTAGGGGAGTGTCAGGCTCTCTACTCCTGGGGCTTATTTTTCCCAAAGAGTTCATCTACATTGGCTTCCCTGGAAGTTAAAGCCAATGTAACAGCAGGGGAAATCTGTTCTCAGATTGTATGACTAGAATTTCTATAAATAGGACTGACTGATGTAGAGCTATGAAAATAATTGATTTTTCAGTGTGGCAGCTGAACCGAAAAATTGAGGGGAAAAATAATTTAGTCCATCTCAGCTCAATTTATTGGGCTTTTCTTTTTTTCTCTTTTTCTCTTTTTGGTCTATGGGCTGAGTAAAACATTTCATTCAACTTTAGACAAAGCCATTCGTTTCCCAGCCAAGTTATTCCTGATGAAAAGCTGTTTGTTGGAACAGACAGGCCAGATTTAATCATCCTCTTCTGTGCAGATGAAGAAATGCAAAGATACCTCCTACAAAAGGGCTTGCAAGGCAGGGCACTCTTCTGTGAGACTAGGCTTCAGAGTCCTTTGCCTACAGGGATTCATCTTTGCAACAGCAGGTTCCTCATCCACCAAGTGCTGAAGAAGAAGGTGGTCCTCCACAGAGATACATAGGAGTGTAACATCCATCCTGACTTGTTGTCAGACCCAGCTGCCTTGACGGATAGGGAACACTTTTTCCAGGGTGGCTCTTTTTTCAGGGACTGGCTCTGGAGTTACACCTTGGCTTCCCAGGAATATGCCTTGGCATTTGATTTCAGCACGACTTATTTCATAAATTTGAGGAGAACTTTAGGGAAGACAAAATGTCATTTTTCACCAAGAGACCACCAGCCACTTCCTAGCTGATTCTTCTGCATGAACATATTTACGACAGACCTTTGCTAAGATGGATACTTTTCCATGGATGTTAATATGAGTGACCCGGTATACATTTCTGTAGACATGCCAATGATAAGGGACAAAAGCAGCATCAGACCAGTGCATGTAAACAATTTCTCACAGCTTCTGAGTGTTTGTGGTTTGTTTGTTTCTTTTTTCTTTTTTTTTCTCCTGGCAAAATAGAGAACTGTCATGGTTATCTCTGTTTAATTAGATTGAGAATTGAGGCTTACGTGACTAATGTATCTGGCCAATTTAAGAGCTGATTGCTACTGAAGGGGGGAAAAGTCTCTCTTCTCCTCCTTCACATCCCCATCTTCTTTGATCACACAACCTAGCCATCTCTTGAGCTGATCGAGATAGGTGAGCTGACAGGTGAGCTCATATGAGCTGATTTAACATACTCACCTGCAGAAAAATGGCCACCTTTTACTCTGGGATGATTTTGAGCTGAGTTAAAGAATGGAACAGTTCTTGGAGTGGCCCAGACAAGCACATCTACCCATGCCTGGTTGTAAGGAGGAGTGCTGGGGTTGCTCCATGCTGAGGATGCTATGTCAGGACTTCTGTTTGCTTTCCAGACTCAGTCACTGGTTGCATTTTGCTATGTTGCATTAGGTTTTAGCATCTTGGTAACTGATTCCAGCTCTTAAACCATTGCTAAAGTTGGTGAGGCCCTTTCCAGGCACTTTTGTAGAGCTGGATAAGCTTCCTAAAGGTTGGTTTTCCATATTGCTCTGCCTGTGACTCATGCTGCGTTTAATGTGCAAACATGCTCGTTTTGACAAAACAAGAGATAATTCAATGCTAGATAGGTCTTCAAAATAAATGTGAGTAGTCTTGTGATACTCTATATTATATATGATTATAGACATGGCTGTGCTTGTGCAGGAAAGGAATTTATCTTGAAAGAGACAGATGCATAGGAAAATTTATTTCTATTTTGCTGCCCTACATTTTGTTTAATAATAAGGGATGAATAGAGTTTAATAGAGGGAATGGAAGCAGCTGTGTTGCAATTAGAAGGCATAATTAGTATTTGCCCAGAAGTTTTAACGTATGACTACTGGGTATAGGGATGGCTCAAATGATTCAAAATGGCTGGTTGTGTGGTTGGTGCTTCAGAAATGTGGGCCCTCCTGTGCAGTTAATGTTAAGCTAGTATAGTACACTGAAAATATAATCTCTTGCAAATCACTTTCTGGATCTGAAAATAATCAATTATCTGTGACTGATTACTGTCTTAGGGCCAGAAATCTACCAAACACCTGCTATTTCCATTCAAGCCACTGAGAATAGTTGGTGCCCATCTTACTGTTAGGTTATTCATGCTCTCAGCAAATTCAAATTTGGTATTGTAGTGTTTTGTTAGTTAAAATGAGGACAAGCACTGACTTCTTAGTAACTACTGGCTCTGATGATGTCCTTATTCTAGGTCTGAGATAACAGCAGCTCAAGTACCCTTCTGTTTGACTGCCAGTTTTACACAATTTCCTAATTTAGCATGAGACCAAGGGCAATGCTGTTTTGTTTAGTATTGTGCTTTAAAATTACATCTCAAAAAGCTTTACTGATTTAATTTGTATTTTTGAGAGTATGCAAAGAAAGGGTGAGAAGATTAAAATGGTAGCTGACTAGCTGCAGTGCAAAGAGGTTTTCAGATCAGATCTGAAAAGAAATGGAGAAATTTGAGAGGGCTGTTGATGCAAGAAACCTCAGAGGAGGGCAGTCAATAGGAGCAAGACTCTATGCTGGGCCTGCTAACAATGCTGGGCTCTCACTCTTCACAGAAATGTATTTGCTTCCTGCTGCTGATAATCTCATGTGACTTCTGTTACTAAGCAGGGAGAGTGTCAACATGCTAACTGTCAGCTGGAAAAATTAAGTAACCCTCTTTGTAATTTGGTTAGCAAGGAAATACTTTAAGACTATGCTAATCAGATGGTAAGGGAGGACTATAAAATTAAAACATCACAATTGCACTCTGGATATATTAAATAATTGCCATAGCTATTAGCACTGAAGTCACTGGAGAGTTTCAGAATAGGGAAAATTTAGTCCACAGATGTATTTTCTTCAAGCCTGAAAACAATGGCAGGATGGGATGTGGATGCAGACTTGAATTAATTTCATTAAAAGACATGAGAACATGGTACATCTGAACAGGAGTCAAAACATGGGAATAGCAGGCTGGTTAATGAACAGTTATGGAAAGGAATTGGAGAACTTTGATATTCCAAGTGGTGTGGATGCTCTTTTGCTGCAATACCTCAATGCATTTAGGACAATAGCATGCAATAAAAGAGCTTAATGGCCTAACTGGATTTTAGAATAAAATGGCAGAGCTTTCTTTCTGTAGCTCTGACACTGGTATGAAGGTGAGTGAACATCTATGAGAAGTCTCTATGGAAAGTATGAGAGAAGCCTGTAGTGTAGGTAAGGTCCTTGCTGTAAATCTAATCAATGCCAGTACAGAATCCCTCACTTGTCCAGGACTCCTCCTAGACCTTCAACAGTTCCCAAAACCCAGCAGAGAACAGCTTCATAAACCTATTTGTTACCATTAAAAAAAAAAAAAAAAAGAAAGGTTTTCTGTGCTGTAACTGTTTCGTAGAGTATCAGTAACATTCATACGCAAGACCTTTCTTTTTAGGTGCTTCTTTCATTTGTACTTGAGCTAGATATTTCCTTTCTAGGAAAACTGAGTGAAATGTCTTCTTTTGCCAAAACTCCAGTAAGCCTAGGGAAAACCATTTCCATCTCTTAGAGTGCTCAGATGAGACACTCAGAACAGTTCATCTGGAAAATCTTAACCATGCTTTGTTTCACATGTCTTCATGTCCTTGTCAAGTTTTCCCATTGCCTTCAACCTCAGAGGGATGAAAACAGGTATTTCCTTCTTCCCTTTCAAAAAATATTTTGCTACAGCAGAATAATGACCAAAAGGCTCCATTATCACAAGACAGATACCATAATTTCCTTGGAGATCTGTTCTGATGTTCATCCCCAAGTGGTCAGGTAAGAATTTTGAATCTTTTCTTTCCCTACAGCTGTCAAGAGCAGAATGCACTTTGTTCCCTGGCTATTACTGAATGATTAGTAGGTATGAGCAGGCACATGCCTTCTCTCTGATATGAACTACTGTAAATGCACTGAAGTTTCTAACCAATTTGACCTAAGAAAATTATTAGGAGGGTGGGAAATATTCCTTTAATTCTCTTTGCCCTCTGTACCAAGATTGGTTCTGGCAATGCCCTCAAGAACAGACTGCCCTGCACTTAAGTAGTAAATTTAAAGCCGTATGGTACAGCCGTATGGTGAATTTAAGCCCTTGTATGACCAGGAAATACTACCTGGGGCATGCTACCTGGATCTTTATGCAGACTAGCACAGCCCTGGCAGAATTCCATAGGCTGTCCTCAAAGTGCTTCTTGCAACAATTCCTGGTGAATCAACAGGTAGGAGGCAGGGCAATTTAATAAAATAAGTGAGCGTAGAACACTATTTCCTTTTCCTGTCGTCTTCATACATAACCTGCTTGTCAGGTGTCCAGTCTACTCTGCCCAATCTACTTACTTGTTGGTGGACAAAACAGTGGGTATATAGAGTGAGAATAAGACATGGCACCCACTGTGGTCATTGTTCTGCAATGAGCTTGCTGCTGACAGCATTTCTGACTTGCACCTGAGTTTATTGAGGCACAGAATTTCTCTCACTCCCTTCAGAGTGATCAGGCAAATGCATTCTAAACAAAAAAGAAAAAATCCAGTAATGAAAAGCTGAGCCATCACATTGGGAGACATGTTACTCCATCAGGAAACATGTGACAAGCTCTGCTAGCATCTGTTTTCTTATAATATCCATAGAGGTGAAGAAATATAGATGTGGATACTTATACAAGATATTTTAAATAAGCTGAAATAAAGCAGTATTTATGGAGACAGGACCGCATCCTGCTGTCTCTTGAATTCCTGAGAGGAGGAAAGCTGCCTAGGATGATTTTATTTACAAGCAACATTTATTCTCAATGGCTACTGATTGCATCTTCTGTTCTTGCAGAGCTCCTCAAACCTCTAGGATTTCCATTAAATCACAGAACCAAATCTAGTTTTATTGAACTAGCATCTTTCAGGAAAGAAAAAAAAAAGCCAAACACATTGACTCCTTTGACTCTTGTAAACACCAGCAGGTAAAAATATCTTGCATCAGACTCATTTAGAGATTAAAGTTGGACAAATGTGTAGTGAAATCAAGGGAGAAGTTTTGTCAGGAAGAAGCAGTACAAAACCGAAGAGCTAGAATAAAATTGTTGGCAGAATGGAAACAATAAGGCAAGATCAAAAGTGTGAAAACCTGACAAGCTGCATGCTGATAAAAAGCTGTTGGGAAATATCAGATATTTTCCAATGCAGCTTATTGCTAGATGGTTTAGCAGTCTTGCCCTTTGAAGATAAATCCTTGCAGGGGTGCCTGGA
Source organism: Psilopsiagon aurifrons (assembly GCA_025447955.1). Taxonomy (NCBI): domain Eukaryota; kingdom Metazoa; phylum Chordata; class Aves; order Psittaciformes; family Psittacidae; genus Psilopsiagon; species Psilopsiagon aurifrons. The sequence continues at coordinate 36,066 of JAOEHY010036150.1, forward strand.
GTGTGATCTCGTTAGCCACTGTGGCCACTCCTTCATAATGGGCCATGTTACTCTTGCAGCACTCCCTTCGCTCAAGCCCTAAGGAGGCTTCACAGCGTCAAGCAAGGACCAGCTCACAGAGCGGATAGGAGAGGGTGTCTGAAGCTGGAATGCAGGACTGGTAAAGGAGCTGCTGGGGGAGCATGAATCAGGGATTTCTTCTGCCCATGTTACCTTCCCTTGCAGTATTAGTGCAGGTCTTTCAGAGCAGGAGTTGCTATCTTCCTGTGTGCAGTGCATATGACGGAGCATAACTGATTGACCCTGACGGGATCTCTCAATGTTGCTGTGAATAAGAGCAATCAGAAATGTTCCTAAAAAGAAGGAGCAGCTGGCATTATTGGTGCTGGGCTTGGCAGTGTCTTGCACAGTGCAGTAACTGTATCAAAGGATGTCCTGAGCAGAAGTTCTACAGCTTCGTGGTCTGGAGTTTATGGAAATTATTTTTCTCAACAGTCAAAGCTTCTCCATGTGTCAATTCCCCCACATCCTCTGTTCCAGCCTTTGCTACTACTTTTTTCTTCCTTTATTTTTTTCTGTTTTCTTTCTCTAAGTGAAGTAGCTGACAAAGGAAAGCCTCTACCTGCAATCCCCATTGCTCCTGATCCCTAGCTGTTCCCTCTGTATCCCCTCCACACACAATTTTCCTGGGAAGCGTCGTGTAGGGCATGTTATTTGTCTTTCTCCATCTTCTCTGCTCTTGAGAAAAAGATCCCGCACTGGGAGTAGCATGGAGTCATTGCAGCTGCGATGGCCTAAGGGCACATGCAGTGAAAAGTATGTCAGGAATGGCAAAATTTTTTCTTGAGCCAGCCAATGCAGGTGGCAGAAATTAGAAGACTTTAGGTTCAGAGGGTCTTTCCCTGAGAGATTCTTTACAGGACAGTCAGCAGTTACAAAGGAGACATCTCTCCCTTGCTACCCCTGATGTGTTAGCTGATACATTAGTAATCACCATGTTAGCTTTGCACTTTCTTGTCACCTTTTGGTTTTGGTTCTCAGGAACATTCACATGCCACCAGACCATCACAACAAGCCTATCTAGGTAAGGATCAGACATTTCACCATATCTATAAATGCAGCTTCTCTGTAGGGGGACACAAAACCAGCAGTATGGCAGCACCAGAGAGCTGGTAATATTCAGATTAGGCTGGATAGACACAGAACATTATAGGAGCATAAACAAAATACAAAAAGGTGACACCTCAGCAGCGTTATGGTAGGTAAGAGCTATCTGAGTTCCTCTGTATCTGAGGCCTGGTTCCCTAGCAGGTGCTTGTTTCAAAAGACCTTAGATGTCTGTAAAACAGCTGAGCTAACCACCCTGCATTTCCCCTGCAACAGGGGAGAGAAGCACATATCAGGAATGTGATTAATCTTACCTATAATAGGTCAGTGTAATAGTAGGTCAGATGAATCCTTCCCTGGAAATATTTGTTCCTTTCTCCTACAAAGAGGAGTCAGAGTGACTAATGCAGATACCAGCGCCTGCTTTGTAAATGTCTACGGTTACATAGAGGAATCCTGCCCTGCCTGCCCAGCTTTGCCCTTTAGCCAAAACACACTTAAATTGCTGACTAAACTTAAAAGTATATTTGAGGTTACTCGTAAATTTGTATTGAGGGTAAAGTGTTTTCAATGATGCTGGAAGTCAGAAAGAAGGAAAGAAGCATGGGTTTGGTTTTTTCCCCTGTTCACAGAGTGAATTCTTGAGAACCAGAGACAAAAAAAAAACAAAACAAGCACCAGCATTGCCTGGACCAGGTCTGATTGTTTGGGCTTGGAAAAGTAAAACTGGGAGTGCTTGTTATAGCTGAGGGCTGGTAGAAGGACGTCTGAGAGATCTTTGTAAATAGGTGTGATTGCATCAGAGGACATCTGACTTGTTCAGAGATTCTTCTTTCTCAGAGAAGCAACCATTCAGACGAGTCAGCTTGAGCGGTTGGCACACATCTCTCCATGCTGCACGACTTCAGCCCACAGAACTTCCTACAGTCCTTTGCATCTACCCCTGACAAGGCCAGGATTCACCAGTTTTAATTACACTGGCGGGTTTTGTTTCAGTGACTCTCCAGATTAAAAACCTCTCCAAGTTGCAGTCTGCTTTCTCCAACATGCCAAAATAAAAAAGTCTGGACTTGCCCTGCTAGGATAGCTGCCCCTGGCTATCCTGCTGTCAAAGCCCACTGGTGCCAGGAGCTGCAAGGTAGTATGACTGTAAGGTAAGAAATGCAAAAAGCCACAGGCTTATGGTTTTGGTTAGCATGACAAACCTGGTGTGAGTATCCCTCAGGAGCTCTGAACAGAAGAGCTAGCTTGTATTTAGCTGTGTTACACAAGCTAAACCACCTTAGCTATTGAGAAGAACAAATCTTGTTTTAATGCCATGCTGTGCTGTGGATGGATGACCCTGTCTGCATTTGCAAGCAGGCTATTTCCACTGGGTACTCAACCCCATGCTGCTGATACTTAACAGCAGCTCAGGGCTGCCCTTAGGGAGTGCTCCTCTGGGGAGCTGTGAAGATCTAGTGTCAGACAGGATCTGTCCACTGGTCTAGGGGCCTCTGCTTTTGAGGTCCACAGGAAGGAATGTTGGCATGAGTGAGTTGTGCAAGGTCTACAGGAAGGAAGGTGGCTCTGCCACCGTGGTGCCACATAAAAGGTTTTTCAATGGTGGTGAACCACTTGGTTTAGCTATATGCTGGACAGCTCTAATTCTGTTTTTTCATGCGACTTTTGGAGAGAAAACACCCTTCATTCTGTTTCCTCAGATCTGCTTCTGACTATGAGGCACTGCCACCCTCCCTTAGAGGATTAAAAAAGAGAACGGTGTGCAGCCTTGGATCATGAGGTAAACTAGAAGAAGGCATCCATCCTTGCTAAACATGCTTGTTCTGCATCAAAACTGGGTGATCTGACAGGTGGAAAAAAGTGAACAAGCTGATCAAGTTGTGGCAATTCTGCAGCCAACACCTTTTAAAGATCAGTAGCAGATAAAGCACTGCTCTTCCCATTGTGATGTCCCTTTGATAGAGATTACATGAGCTGTACTCTGGGTTTGCCTTGTTTAGAGCAAACCTCCAGGTTGTGTTTCAGCCTTATCTGTTGGTAAGTGCAGTTTCATTCACAGTCCAGTCCCAGCCACCTCACAGGGATGGCTGTGTTTTGTCACCTGGGAATAGACTGCTGTTGTTCAGGTTCAGTTTTTCACATGAACAAGTCTATCTTTCAAATGCAACTTTTGTAGCAGAGAGAATAGGGGAAAGAAAAAGGAAAAAAAGCCCAAGGAAACACATAGATAACTGAGGAATAGGGGAAAGAAAAGGGGAAAAAAGCCCAAGGAAACACATAGATAACAGCACTGTGAGTTATCATCTGGCTTGTCATATAAAGCCATTGCTAATTTTCTGTAATTTCCTCACAGGGTTAAAAGAATGCTATGCAACAGCATCCATGTGAGGACAGATGCCAGGATTAAAAGGCATGATGTGTATTAACGCCACATAAATCTATATACTGTTTGAGTCTGAGTCATAGTACCATGAAAGTGCTGAAATGTGGCTTCACAAGATGGATGTAAAGGTATTTTACTCTGCTCCACTCATGAGGAAAGTCAGAAAAGACATCCTCCCTTTTACTTGAGGTGTTAAGAATGATTTGCTCGGTAAAATCACCCATCCACTTTGCTTATATGTGGAGTGAATGGAAAGGGAGAGAGACATCATGTAACCAGAAACTGAAGCAGGAAAAGAGGTAGAAAAGAAAACAGCATTCACCAAAGATGAGCAGCCTGATAGTCTGTGTGACACCCAGATTTTTAGAATGAATGCTTGCAAATAGATAGTTTTAGAAAAACAACAAAGCATTATCTGTTTTCCTCCAGCATTGTCCTCCAGCCCTGAGAGAGAAAAAGGTGCAGAATAACCTGTTGCCACCTAGGAAAAGATAGGAAGCTACTTTCACAAGAGAGCTGTGGAATTAGGTTAAATTGCATTGTATCTGTATAGAAATAATTTTACATGTGAAATCATTGGTAAGCCAATATTCTTTTCAGCAGGAGAGATGCATCTTTCTTCTAAGGATCTGTTCCTACTACATGCTACATTGTGTACTCTGGCAGCTTTATTGATGTAATATGTGAGGTACTGGAAAGAATAAGTGCTTTAAGAAAAATAATAAGTCTGGGGACAAATGGCATCATTGCTAATTGCACTTTGCTAATTCTGCCTACTCAAAGGAAAAGAGGTAATCTGGAACAAAGTATGTGGCTACTGCTGGATGAAGAAATCCTGCTTGAAATTGCAGCTTGCAGTGAGTGACTCACGTCGCACCACAGCTGAGGTGGGGGTAGGACTAGCAGACTATTGCCTGTAATGATTACTGTGTGCAACCTAATGAATGAAGCACTGAATAAAGAGCTCTCTACAAGCTGCAGCTATGTGAATGACAAGCCGTTAATTTTAAGCTAGAGCCCTGTATCACAAATATTAGGTTTGATAAACACATTTTTAAGGTGTTTAAATCTACCTATAAATGGGGTAGACAACTGAGATATTGCATCTGATTTCTAGAATTTCAGTCTATCTGTAGCATTTGAGAGACTCAAAATGTACTTCGATGAAGGCAAACTGTAATTTCTGAAAAGTACATTCCATCTTGGGTTTAATGCCATGCATGGTGTCACGGTTTAAGCTCAGCCGTAATTCAGAAAACCCCACAGTCTCTCTCTCCCCCCCCAACTTTCTCCCTCACT